>JAODAL010030458.1:0-49946 GCA_025379985.1 Phyllomedusa bahiana
CCGCTGTGTAACTTCAATAAAATCCGTGCTAGAACAAGCACTAGTTTTTTCTACTGAATTTTCCTAAAACTAAAACCGTCCCCAGAAAGGAGCACGATGTTTTTCCCCGGGGATTCCTGCACCCCCAAAATGTACGGGGCGCCGGGGATCCAAAATCTGACCCGGTTTTTTTTGCCCACAAACCTCCCCCCCCCCCCCCCCCAAAAAAAAAAAAAAAATGGCGGCGCGGTCCAAAGATGTGAAAATGCCGCCTATTTTGGGGACGGGTGTAGACATGGCCCGGAACTTTTCCACAGTTATTTTTTCTCATTTTTCACCTTTTTTTTTCTTATCACGTAAGGCGCTGTTCTTATGGAATTTTTTAATTATTATTTTTATTTTTTTATTCACATTTTAATAATAATGGAAAGGAGTTAAAAAAAACAAAAAAAACAACAAGTCTTTAGTTAAGTTCACACCCTAATCTTCCCTATTTCTCTGCCATTAGCAGTTAAAGAGATAGGGTCACTCTTTTTTCGGCAACGTTATCGCCGACAACTGATCGGCGGTTTTTAAACAGCATTTAAGTCTGGCTTGAAAATGATTTTACCGTTTTTTGGGGGGCGTACTTACGCATTTAAAGTGGCCACTGCCCTCCGAATACGCCGTGTGAACATGCCCGTCCTCTCAAAAGTGGCGCCAAAATAATACTGCAATAAATGTGTACAAAGAAACACCATCGCCTCCCAATAAAAATGATGGCAAATACATTAATTTTGTTCCCATATAGAAACCCACAGCACATATGGCCAGGGGGGGGACAGCGGTGCCCAGAAGACGTATAGAAAGAGGCTCAAATCTGATAAGAGATAGATAAGAATATCAAGGTTATAGTAGAAAACGTCAGTTATTCATCAATAAAGTACTTGGTTGATGTGAAGTATAATGGGGAAAAAAATGATAAAGCTGCTCCAGCAAATAGATATACAAGGCCTTATGTATGAAAACTGTCTGGCAGTAAGACCGTCCTTGTTGCCGTAGCGACCAGCCGGAGCCCAAGCGACCAGCGGAGCCATAGGACCCCAAAAGAGCTCATGGCGCTAATTGGAGCTCAGACCAACCAAAACACCCCGGGGGCCCATGCGACCATTTTTACCCATAGCCCAGTCGGAGCTCAAAACCCAAACCCAAACAAGCCCATATCACCATCCCGGGGCCCTAGCGACCAGTCAGAGCTCATAGCAAACGGATATCCAAAATAATGAAAAGTTCCGGGGCAAGGGAAATGTGTAGAGGTCAAGGGAATAAAAAAATCTAAAAAAAATAGTTTTTTTAAAAAAAACATAGCGTTTCGAAGTTAAACACTCGCTTCTCAGATGTACAACTGCCAATTCAAACAAAACTTTTTATACATTCTCACTAAACACTAATTAAAACCAATAATAAAGATTCAAACTGCATGTTAATTAAACAACAAATCATTGTTAGTTTATACCACTAGTCCATTGATTTAAAATTTCATTCATAAAAAGGTTCAAAAAATTCCCTTCTAAAAGTTCATTTTTTAAAAAAAATCATGAACTTAAAAAAACTGTTTAAAATACTATTTAAAAAGTTTTAAAGTTCTTGATATATGTTTTTTTATTTCTTAGATAGTTTTTATTCCCTTTAGCGCCTAGCACATTTCCCCCCTTTTTCCCAGAACTTTTCAGTTGTTTGGAATCCGTTTTCCGTGTTTTTCCCTTGGGGCCCGGTGGACATCGAAGGGGGATTTTTTGGGGCACCTCTAAAAAAACCACCGCAGTGGAGGTGACAAAGCGACCAAGCGTGCTGTACGAATTTGACAGCCCCAATAGGTGAGCATTGACCTCCATGTTTTTTAGAGTGGTACGTTTTCTTTAAGATCTCAGCTGCGCTTTGTTCTTTTCCCCCGTTTATTGTGCACCTGGGGACTTTTTCTTCCTGAGATCTCGGGAGAGAAAATTTTTTTTCAGTGCACATATTTCTTATGCAAAGAGCCCCTAGCAAAACCCAACAGAGCCCCTAGCAACCAATCAGAGCTCAGCTTTCTTTCATATGTGCCTGAAAAAGCTGAGCTCTCATTGGTTTTTTCTATGGGGGAACAAGGGCAATCTAGGGGACTTCACATGATCTAAAGTTTTGGTGCCCGTTTTTTTCCTCTTTTAAAAATTCCCTAATTTGCCCTTTTTCATGATGCTTGAGTAAGGGCCATCTTTAGGATGAAGTGTAAGAAAAATATACAACCTACGTACGTACAATACTTACGTTTTTAAAACCCGAAGTTTTTTATGCACTATATTAAAGCCCCATCTCAGGGTTTTTCCCCCCCCTATAAGAAGCCCACTGCGGGTTTTCCCTCCCCTCTAAAAAGCCCCCTCTCAGGTTTTCTCCCCCCAAACCCCTTTTTTTAAAACCCCATTGCAGGTTTTTCCCTCCCCCTATAAAGCCCCATCTGCAGGTTTCTCCCTCCGCTCTAGTCAAGCCCCATCTCAGGTTTTTCCCTCCCCTCTATAAAAACCCCTCGCAGGTTTTCTCTCTGACATGAAATCAGAAAAAACCCTTCCCCTTTTGGGTAAATTAAACCAAAATTATTTCATTCCCCAAATGCAGAATAATAAGGGGAGAATTTTTAAGGCATTTTTTATTACTTTCTGAAAAAGTCAAAGTTTCTTCCATTTCATTATTTTTTGGCAGTTGCCTTAAATGTTGGCTTGGGTAAAAAATTTGGATCCTTCCAAAAGCTCCACAATAGTTGTAGGAATTTACCCCTTCCCCGACAGCTTTTTAAACTGGCATTTTGGGGTCTCTTGCTCGCCGGCCTTTCAGCTTTGTCCATAAATTTCCAAAAGGTTGAGATCAGGGCTTTGTGTGGCCGCTTCCAAAAATTTTACTTGTTTCCAACATTTTTGTAACCATTTGGCCGTAGCTTGGGCATTTCCATTTGAAAAACCCTTTTCCCACCAAGTTTTAAAACTTCCCGCTGATGTCTTGAGATGTTGCTTAGTATTGCCAATAACTTTTTTTCCTCTGATGCATTATTTTGTGAAGGCCCATCCTCCTGCAGCAAAACAACCCCAAACATGATGCGCCACCCCCGTGTCCACATTGGGGATGGTGTTCTTAGCTTTAAATCTTCTTCCTTTTTCTTCCAAACCTAACAATGGTCATTAGGCCCAAAACAGTTAAATTTTAGTTTCGAAACCCACGGGAAATTTTCTCCAAAATTATCTTTGTTCTGTCATTTGCAAACCTTCTTTGGGCTTTTTATGTTTTTTTGGAGTAATGGCTTCTTGCTGCGAGGGCCTTTCGCCCATGTTGATCAGTACTCGTTTCACTGTGGAAATGAACAATCTTACCGATTTTGCCAATCTTCACAAGGCTTTTTCTCTTGCCCTTTGGGGTTGATTGCACATGTGCCAAGGCAGCTCTCTGAGCCCAACCCGACCCTTCCTGAGGGGTTAAGGGCCCGGGACATTCCCATCTTGTTTGACTTGTGTATGATTGTTTGTACAGATAACGAGGCACCTTCACGTACTGGAAATTGCCCCCAAAGGAAATCCAATTTGCAATCCAAAATTTTTCTTCCCTGATATTTTGGCTATTTCTTTAGACTTTCCCATGATGTTACACACAAACAGTATGTTTCTGGGGGTCAGTAAAATACATCTTGTCTTTAATCTGATGTTGCCATTTTAAACCAACAAAAACTTCCAAAGACCTGACCTCTCATATGGGGGTCCAGATTGAAAAGGCAAGTAATCCCAGTGTATGGAAACTTCTGACTTTTCAAAAGAATAAAAAGCCCTTTAAAAAACCCCCTTTTTTATTCTGCATTTTGGAAATAGAAAAATTTTTGGTTCCTAAATTTACCTAAAACGGGAAGGTTTATTCTGATTCTGTCAGAGAGAAAAACCCCAATGGGGGTTTATATAGAAGGGGAGGGGGGAAACCCAGAGGGGCTTTATTAGAGGGGGGGGGGAAAATGCTGGTTTTTTAACTGTTTGTATTATCATATGTATGGTGTATGGTTTTTAGATGTGTATATGTATTATGAGGATGAATGGATGTAGTTATTGATATTGTTTGGGCCCCTTTACTGAATAACTTAGTACGTTTTTTTTGTGTATGATGGATGTTTTTAAAATTATGGGGTATGGTGTAATGTATATTGGTGTAGATGTTTTTTCCAAATGTTTTGCCAAGTTTATTAACGTTAGGAATACAGCTTTAAGAAGGCCAATCATCAATAAAGATATAACAAGTTATTGTTTCAATAGTTCTAAAAAATCAATATGTAAAAAGATCACATAAAATGTTCCAAAAAAGGGAGACATATTAAGTTTATAAACAAAAATAAGTATAACAAAGGGGATAAAATTTACCTGCAGATTGCTTCATCGAATCCGCTAACTTCAGCCATGAGAAACCGTAAAACAGATGGCGGTAAATTTGAGCAAGCGTCACTGTGTATGGACGTCTCCATACCAGGAAGGAACGGTTTCTGGTTTTCATGGCTGATGTTAGAGATATATATATCCAAAAAATGGCGGACACGACCTAATGCTGTTTCAGCTTAAGAAAAGTATGTAAAGGTGTTATTTGTGTATCTCGCCCTCCACCATGGAGTGGCCAGCCCCAAGGTTGAAAGTTAGAAAGACAAAGACACCTCTCAGACTGATGACCACCAGACAGATAAACATACAATGGATGCAGATAAGCCTGCAATTCACAGCTTTGAATACACAAGGACATGCAAAAGTGTAAACATTAAGTAAGAATAAGGCAGACTGTGTGGGTAAATAGACTTTGGACTTTTGGACTCACGAAGCAAGCAGACATTGAGTAAATTAAAACAGGCTAATTACATACATTTGATATAAAACAGAAATGATTCACTATAATTTGGCTCAATAGTCATTTATTTTGACTAGCATTACAATGAGTTGTATGGATGTATACAGTATGTGATATTGGTGTATGAGTTGTATGGATGTGTGTGTGATATTGGTGTATGAGTTGTATGGATGTATATGTGATATTGGTGTATGAGTTGTATGGATGTGTGTGATATGTATTGGTGTATGAGTTGTATGGATGTGTGTGTGATGTGTGTGGTATGTATGGATGTGTGTGTGTGATGTGTGTGGTATGTATGGATGTGTGTGTGATGTGTGTGGTATGTATGGATGTGTGTGTGTGTGTGATGTGTGTGGTATGTATGGATGTGTGTGATATGTATTGGTGTATGAGTTGTATGGATGTGTGTGTGATGTGTGTGATATGTATTGGTGTATGAGTTGTATGGATGTGTGTGTGTGTGTGATGTGTGTGGTATGTATGGATGTGTGTGATATGTATTGGTGTATGAGTTGTATGGATGTGTGTGATGTGTGTGATATGTATTGGTGTATGAGTTGTATGGATGTGTGATATATATGGATGTGTGTATGCTGCAGTGGTGAATGTACGGTCGTGCAGCTGTGACTGTTCTCCCCGGTATGTAGCGTTATCATCGGAGAGGATGAGTCTAGAGTCTATTATCCTCTCTACAATCCTGCCGCCATCTCGCGTCCATACGTAATGAAGCCTATAAACGCGCGCTGCTCATGTGGCATCCAGTGGAAACCTGTCATTAAATAAGCCGGGCTTCCATTTCATCCTGTGAAACTCAGTCAGGGTTCGGGAGCTAATTAGCCAACATGGAAATAGATTAAAAATACATTGTGGACCGGCTATGAATTGTTAATGCCGGCAGAGGACAGCGCCATTGTGCTGCGTCCGGCACCGCGCGCCGTGGAGGGGTCTGTTGTATTCAGGGAGGGAGGCACATAATGCTCGTCAGTCTGTGCGCTGTGTAAGGTTTCTCCACATAGAGCTGCGGCGAGGAGCAGGCGATGAAATACGGAGGTCAGGGGGCGTGCTTGATGTGAAGGGAAAGGCGCAAGAGACTGAGCCCCTGGCGGACACTATTAAACCCGGGTAAATCGCGTGGGAAATGAGTCCCAGAAGGGTGAAAAAGGCTCCAAAGCTTCCCAAGAGCCTCCATGGGAGAATTCCCATACCAACTTCTTATCCCGCTCCAGGACATGGAAGGAGGGGGGTGCCTCCTCGCACCTCCCCCCCTGGGCGCCATTTTCCCCCTGCTCCCCTCACCACGAGCGCTCGCAGCGCGCCGCCCCCGGGTTACTTTAGTGACCCCCTGCTCGCGGCAAGGGGGCTCCGTCAGCCCCCAGCGGGGCCGACACTCCGCTCCGGCTGCAAAACGGCTTCCACGGGCCCAACGAGACGGGGCGGTCCCCCCCCGGATCAGGGCCCCATACGGGCAAACAGGTCTGTTGATTTCTCTGGGGGCTCAGCGCCCGTCCCCAGAGGTCCTCTGTCTCCCGCCCGCTGAGCCCGGTTTTCCCGGACCCTCTCCCCCCCTGAAGCTGCGTGAACCGAGCGCAGCCTGTGCCCGCCGAAAACCCCCGCAGGTTACCCCCATCTTAGGCCCCCAGACGCTGCAGGCCCCATTACAGCCCCCGGCTACTCGTCCGGGGAGGCAGGCCCAGAAGGAGAACCATTTACTAACTGCGGTTTTGATGGATCCAGTCCCAAATAAAGGCTCTTACAGGACAAGGCACTGTGGTGCCGAAACTATGCTGACGGCCCCATTCGAAAAATTGCCCGCCCCCAAATGTGGTGACTCCATGAACGGGGCACTAAGGCCCCGGGGGACAGCCAAAACAATAGGGGCCCTGATAAAACCCACTTTGTACAAAGTTGGAAAAGGGGTAACCTCAGCAGACCCCTTCTAAAAACTCAAACGGGAACTCTGTACCGGGCCCGGTGGGGGAGGACCGCCCCTCTCCACCAAGCTTTATTCATTCTTGCCCCAGTACACTGCCCCCCTAAACATCTGGAGGCGGCTGGGGTTACTCCTCAGACCGAGCCAATTGCTTGTGGCACCCACAAGGAGCTACCTTTCCAGCGCAGACATCCAACCCAGCTTCTCCCGGGGGGCGATATGCCCATTTTATCGTGCCCAATCTAAACTCGAGCATCTGAGGGACACGAGTTCCAGGGGGGTTACAACACCCCCCTTACCGTTTCCCCTTTGGAGGAAGAACCCAGGAGGCCCCAGGCAAAAAACGCCTGTCCACAGTACGGGAGGCTTCTTGGTCACCCAACCCGGTCTCCAACGGGGGCACAGCCCGCCCCACCTCTGACATCCCCCCTTGCAGTCGCAGGCTTCTCTACGTGGTAAGCATTTGAGTCAAGGCCCATCAACCTGCCTTCTCCCGCGGCGTTTTCCGGGTCCTATCTTCGCATCCAGAGCTGCAACCCTTGCCTCTCTTTTTCCCAAAGGGGAAAATTTTGCAACAACCCCAGGTCTGGGGGCAAGTTGGCGTCAAGAACTAACCAGTCCAGCAGCGGGGGGGAGCTGCAAAAGAAATGTCGCAACTTGAGCACGAAAAATCCCCATCCTCAATGCAATAAAAAGCCTTCAACCGAAATGACCGACCAGATCGACGCCAAAACCCAGCGGGTTACTCAATTTTAAAAGACCGGAAAACGCAGCCGCCGCAAAAATCGGCTGCGGGGCCTCCCGAAAATACGCATTCCCGCCCCTACTTTTACGAAATTATTCCCTTGCTGGGCCGCCGTTTTATTTCATTGATTTGAAAGGTCATAGGACTTCGTCCTCAGAGTCAAGACCCTTCCAACCCCAGAGATGCATTTGTAGGAACTCACTAAATTCAAAGGGGAAAATTCTGAGGAAGGCCCGCCCCGGGGACTTTTGCTACAAAGCAGCCATTTGGGGACTTTTCCAATCCCCCAGGCGGACCCTAAGAATGGAGCTCCCCCGGCCCCTGCTCCGGTCCCCCAAAGAACGCAACAAAACAGCCCGTTGGGGTTTCCCCTTCCCCCTCGGTGAAACGGCATTCCAAATAATTTTCCCGGTCCTTCTGGACCTTCCGAATTTTCTCACTGCCTTGGGATTGCCGCGAGGGGACCTTCCTGAATGGAAATACTGAATCGATTCGACACCTCTTGGGCCCCCTTCCAGCAATCAACGGCCAACCCGCCGCCTTCTTCCCTCGCCTCACCGAAGGCCCAGCGGTCGAACAGGAGGAAAACCCCCGTCTGCCCCCAATGCCCCATTGGACCCTCACCTGAATCGGATCGGGGCCCGTGAGAGCTCCGTGATAAAAGGAAAATGCTGGTCTTTTGCTCTCTTCTCACCCTTCTCTCTTCTGACGCACCTACTCCATTGTTCTTTTTTCTGAAGGTACTTTATGTCGTGTTAGGCACTGATGGGTGTACGTACCTACTTGTAGATTGTTTCAGGCGGCTTGACACCCCTAACTACTCAGGTGATCACTCCTGCCACTTGGAGCAAAAAGTTATTTTGGATTCCCTCACCCGGTGGACACCCCTCGCAGGCGGCCCACGGGGGCCCCCCCAGACTCTTGCTCCTGTCTGCCCCTTAAAATGCGGGGTCAAAGCAGCTGTGAGGTTGCCCCTTTGGTTCCCTCTCATCTTTTGCCATGTAAACTTGGTTGGGCCGGTGTTATTATTTTTTTTCCCTGTTCTTTTGTCAGCTCCCCCACCATGGGGGTGGGTCCCTCTGTCCTCCTCGTTATCGCAAAGCCCCTCGCGTGCGCTTCCCGGTTGAGAATGATACTCTGAGGGAACGTCCCTTAACTTTAAAGGGGACAAACCCCGAAAAGGGGTCAAAGCTTTTTTACCATCTCCACAGGCTTAAATCCCATTCATTGCTTGCAAGAAACACATTTGCTCAAAGCCCAGGAGCGGCTTCTTCAAAACAAAATTACCCCCCGGGTAAAAAGCGGAAACCCAAAGATCAGAAGACAAAGGGAGTGGCTTTTTGGGCATAATCCCTCCCCTTCAGGTGCGGACACCTATGTGGAAAAGGGAGCTAGAGCGTTTTTTTAAAAGTGCAGCTTTCAGGGCCCTTTGATACCATTGAAAAATATCTACTTCCCAAAAGGGGGGGAGTCCCCTTTCTCACCGGGGGGTTTAGTGAGCTAACACTTCCCCCCAAGGGAGATAGTACTCTGTGGGGATTTAAATTTACTCTGCCCCCTTTTCTCGATACTTCGAGGGGACGATTTTCCCTTTCCCCACCGAGTGTTTAAAATATTTTTAAAAGACTATTGCATAATATCAGCTCTCAATGTTTGGCCATTATGCACCCTGGTGAGAGAGATTTTTACTTTTTTCTCGAACCCCCCATCAATTGTAAGTCGTTTGACTAATTTTCACCCAACCCCTTTCCCTCCTGCCATAGTAACAACCCAAAATAGAGTTATCCCTTCTGACATGCCCCTGTACATTGCGACCTGGCCTGCCGCACTTCAGGCCCCCCCATTTGCTTTGGGAAACTCAACGAATCCCCCTTGCAGGGCGCGCATGTGTAAAAGAACTAAGTTCTTTTTGACTTCCCGGATACACAGGGGCGACCCAACCTTCCCCAAATCGATGGGAGGCGTTGAAGTGGTCATGCGTGGGGCTTGATAAAGCATGGTGCGCACCAACGCGAAGCGGGGGGCAAGCTCCATAGTTATACTGAGCTCCCACACGCCAGACTGTATAAGGCCTGGGCGCGAGTCTGACCTAAGAATCCTGTGAAGCTTCGCCATGCGTTCCCGGCGCTAATGGGCTAAACAAACGGTTCCGGGAGGTGCGTGGGCAGGCTTTTAAAATGGAGCAACAAGCCCCGGTAATATTTGGCCCGGGCGCTAAGGGAAAAAAGGCATCCCTCTTTTCCCCAGATTAAAACCAGAAGGGGGAAAATTTTGGGACCCGACCAAAAACCCCCCCCCCCCCCCCCCCCCCCCCCCCCCCCAAACCCTCCCAAACCCCGGGGGGATTTTAAAAATTCAAAATTACTAACGAACCCCACCCCCCCTATCACCCGAGGGGGTTTTTCGCCAAACTCTCTGGGAAAATCCTTTTTCCATCAGGAGCTCCAGGGGCTATCGATCACTACCCACGGTAAAAGCCCAAAGGCCAGCGGGTTCACGGGAAAAATCTTAAAGTTTACGGGAGGTCTAAACCCCCCCCATTCTGCTTAACTTCAATTCGGGATCCCATTCCCCCCTTTGTCCGGATCTCTCAAGCCCACATCCAGTCATCCCTAAAGAAGGGAAAGATCCCGCCCCCGTGTCAGAACATCGCCCAATCTCCTTAATTAATCGACGTAAAAATATTTTCCAACTTTTTTATTTCGACTGAACCCCCTTTTAGGTGACCGTATCATCAGATCGTGGGCTTCATCCCCCAGAGAAGGAAGATAACCACTCAAAACTTTCACATTGATTAACATGCTCGAAGATCAGGTCCCTTCTGTTACCTCCCTAGACGCGGAAAAGGGCCTTCGCCGGTGGGCGGTCTTTCTCTCGGGGGGTTTTCTCCGTTTGGGGAAGGCCCCCACCTCCACGATAAATTCCCTCCTTTTTCAGTCCCCCCAAGCGCAGGGTTTAGTAACGGGGGCGCTCCCTCCGTTTTTTTATACGAATGGTACCAGGGAGGGAAGCCCCCTCTCCCTCTCCCGTTCGCCCCAGTCATGGAAACTTACTTCAGGGCTCCCCATGACCCGGGCTACCTGGGAAAAGTTGGCAGGTCCGATGTGAAATGCTCAGCCTTTGCAGACGATCTTTGCGTTTTTAACGGAGCTCAGTTTCGCTCCCCTCATTCTTCAGGTCCTACGCGCCTTTGGGGCATTTTGTAAAACCCCAAAGGGGAACATGGCCAAAAGTAGGCTTGAATGCTCCCTCCCACCCGAGGAGTGGCCCAATGAAGGACAATTTTTCCTTTGCCCGGCTCCCTCACATATTAAATATTGGGGGTCAATACCCTGCAAATTTAGACAAAATATTTGATCTAACTTTCCCCCCCCTTGTCACTCATGGTGCGACCTCTCCAGGTGGAATAAAAGGACTTCTCCTGGATGGGGCGAATCAACTAGTCAAGATGAACATTCTCCCCCGGTTGCTGTCCCTTTTTCCCGACCAACCGGGTTCTCCATCTAGTCGTTCCTGCTCATTTCAGAGCCTGATCATGCATTTGTTTGGGCCACAAGCACCCAAGGGTTCTAGATCCTCCTGATGAAACCTAAAGCGGAGGGGGGACTCTCAATCCCCAACTTTCAGTCCTATTTTTTAGGCGGCATCAGCAGCAGGGGGTTAAAGTTTTTAACTCCCCCTCTAAATCCCGGGACAAATTTAAACCGAACTTTACGGGTTCCCGACGCGGCAATCCCCTGGGTGCCCCCCCCTTGGGTACCCAAAAAACGGTTGATACTCCTCCCCCTTTCACGCAGACATCTGTACGAATTCTGGAAACTTTCCCCCCCTCTCTGCTATCCCAAGCCAGGAGGTCCCTTACCCCACCCTGGTAACCCCGGGAACCCAAAAAGCTTTGCTCTGTGGGATGGGGCTGGGGGGAAGAGGATTTGGGACTTTTAAGGACATATATTGTGGGGAGACATCAAAACTACCCCACTTTGAGGGGTGGTTCGGTTGTCCCAGACTCCGAGATTCATTATATCAGCTCCTCAGTCTTGCTCGGCTTTTCAGGGTCCTTTGCTCTCACTGAGCCCTCTTACCCTTTGAAAAGTGGTGTGTACGAACCCCTTTTACCCCCCCACTTGCTTCCAGGATTTCGGTTTTCTGCACAGACGGGGCATCTTTTAAGCTCAACTTTTAACTAGCTGGGGGGGGAAATCTCCAGGGGGCCCGAGGACGAGTGGGGCCCCGCAATATTTTGGCTCGCAAAACCCACCGGGAGTCCAAGAGTTAAATTAAAGCTCATCAAAAGGGGGTATAGAGTCCCCCCGCTGTTTCACCTATATACCCCTCGGTTTTTAAATCAGTGTTTTGGGGAAAGATAGGGGGGGAGGGACATGTTGCACATCGGTGGAAGTGTCCCTCCCCCCTTTAACCCTTTTTGGGTTAGGGTTATCCCCTAATTGACTTGATATGGGTGTAAAGTTGGCTAATGATCCCACTGTCCTACTCTTTTGCTACTTCAAACTCGCCCCCTCCATCAAAGGGAGATAGGTTTTTCCTGTTGAACGACAAGGCCCTTATCCTAGGTTTAATCGCAACTCCCCCTTCCCTATCGGGCGGTTCGAAGAGATCACAGAACCTGCAATGGGGGGAGATTAGATGTGAGTCTTGGGGGACGGCGGTGTTCTAAGGATGGGATGACTGGCTCAAATTCTGCGAGTCGGACCACATGCCAGTTCTCGCTAGCCGGGCACTTTTCCCTTGTGCTGACCGATCTTTTTCGATGGTACGGGGGCCCCCTGATCCCGACTGCTGATCCCTACTTTTTCCCTTTTTGGTTTTAAGGTTTGGGTGGTCTTTTCCCGGGGCGGCCCCTCTTTGAGTCCCCCCAAAGTCCCAGTAACGGTGGGGGTCTTTATTATGTCCCTGATAGAAAGGGCCCGAATAATTGGGGACCCTTTTAATCCAGACTGGGCCTAAATTTACCAAGCCCTTTCTCCCCCCCTTCCTTCCCCCTCCCCACTTTGTCTCTGCTTTTTTTCCCCCCCCCAACGGGAGAGTGAGGGGGAGCACACTTATAGAGCACCTCCTCTAGCTGTACCCCTATGCTTTTTTCGCATTCCCGACTTGGTAGACATTTTTTTTAAACATGCGTCTGTTCCCACCCGTTTTAAGTCTGTCATCTCATACCACGACCTGCATTGTTTTCTTGGGATTCAGTCTTTTGTGACTGCCAAACTTACTTTAACGCACCTGAGGAAATATTCCTTGCACTTTTTTGAGTGAATGTATTTATTTATATTGGATGTACCATCTGGGGTTTTCCTTTTTCCTGTTTTAATAAAGCCTGGTTTTTGAATTTGAAAAAAAAAAAGAAATACGGAGGTCAGGATGCCCAGGTCCTGATCGTGGGACCTTCCCCCCATCTGGAGACGTCCGTGTCACCGCAGCTCTTCTATAACGGACTCAATAAAGCTTCCCAGGTTTCTAATCTTCTTTGGTTTTATGTTTTTTGGGGGTTTTTTGTACCATTTTCATGCTGTCAGTGTTTAGAACATCATAATAGAGAAACTACTCCTGCACCCATCCACATATAATGATTGATTGTTTGCTCTGTAAACACCCTAATGCAGGGAAAACTGTCATTGTTTGTAAGTGGAGTAAGCAGAACTGTCACTTTCTCTTAAGAAATCCGTTCAGGATTTACCCTGTTTTTTATTAAATATTATTTTTGATAGAATCTACGACTCTGTTCACATTGTAGTCTTGCCTACCATTCTAACGGATTACGTTGACCTCTACACACTTCAGAGTATTCGCCTCAGAAAAATACAGCATAGGATCTTCGTCAGGGGTCTGTGAGGACACCTCAGATTTGTGTGAAAGGTTTTTTTTCTCCCTTTACAGAGGCTGTATTCGCGTCCGATTTGGATGTAAATTAGTCCCATTTTCACTGAATGTATATTAGAAAGGTGGAGAACTACCATTTATATACTGCTGCTTTCCATAAAAGAAAAAAATGAAGCAACAAATATTGACTTTAAAGTGTCCTCTTCTTATTGAAATAATCTGATTGTATGCAGCTTGTCTGCAGAGCTAATGATAGTATTTTTTATCTATATGGCGCCAACCTCTTCAGCAGCTATGTGTCTCACTGCATACAGATTTATTATTGATTTCAATGAAAAACCTGTATGCAATGAGCTCCCCCTAGTGGCGGTTTCAGGGGGTAATTTTGGACCTCTCGATGGATTCAGTAAGGGATAAGGGGGTACAGTCAAACTTTATATTTGCTGTTTTTATTAAAAGTAAGTGAAACTCCTGACTATGAGCTGCAGCAGTGTGAAAACCGCACTGTAGCACAGCATAAAGCGTTACAGTGTGCAGGAGCAGGAGTTTTCATTAGGGTTACCTTCACCTACCGAGTCTTTGTGTGCCTTTGGCAGGCTTTATGCATGGTGAGGAGCATTCTTAACTAGCATTGTTTGCTAACATCCACCATGAAATTAATTAGCAACAGATTTCCATAAAATTAAAATAATTCAGAAGTTATTAAAAATGGCAGGAGTTCAGCGATCCGGAGCTCTGCCAGGATCATGGGGGAAGAGCTGGAGTTGGCCGTGCCCGGGTCTCTGCCCATGTGCAGATCAGTGCTAGAAGTTTAAAGTGACTCAGTCACGTCTCCTGTATGAGGGCAGCAAAGGATAGAGGGGAAGACGCCGAGTGCATCGATCTATAGATTTCTGTAATTATATTCAGTAGTTTTATAAAATGTAAAACTGTTGCCAGGGCTGCTACAGAAAGCCTGCGAGTCCTGCCTTCCTCTACCCACTCGTAAAGAGAGCCTGCGAGTCCTGCCTTCCTCTACCCACTCGTAAAGAGAGCCTGCGAGTCCTGCCTTCCTCTACCCACTCATAAAGAGAGCCTGCGAGTCATGCATTGCTCTAACCACTCGTAAAGAGAGCCTGCTAGTCCTGCCTTCCTCTACCCACTCTTATATAGAGCCTGTGAGTCCTGTCTTCCCACTCATAAATTGAGCCTGCGAGTCCTGCCTTCCTCTACCCACTCGTAAAGAGAGCCTGCGAGTCCTGCCTTCCTCTACCCACTCGTAAAGAAAGCCTGCGAGTCCTGCCTTCCTCTACCCACTAGTAAAGAGAGCCTGCGAGTCCTGCCTTCCTCTACCCACTCGTAAAGAGAGCCTGCGAGTCCTGCCTTCCCACTCATAAAAGGAGCCTGCGAGTCCTGCCTTCCTCTACCCACTCGTAAAGAAAGCCTGCGAGTCCTGCCTTCCTCTACCCACTCGTAAAGAAAGCCTGCGAGTCCTGCCTTCCTCTACCCACTCGTAAAGAAAGCCTGCGAGTCCTGCCTTCCTCTACCCACTCGTAAAGAGAGCCTGTGAGTCCTGCCTTCCCACTCATAAAAGGAGCCTGCGAGTCCTGCCTTCCCAGTCATAAAGAGAGCCATAGCAACCAAATAGATCTCATTGTTGTTATGGGCTCTGATTGGTTGTTATGAGCTCTGATTGGTCGCTATGTACTGATTGGTTGCTGTGAGCTCTGATTGGTTGCTGTGAGCTCTGATTGGTTGCTGTGAGCTCTGATTGGTTGCTATGAGCTCTGATTGGTTGCTATGGGCTCTGATTGGTTGCTATGAGCTCTGATTGGTTGCTGTGAGATCTGATTGGTTGCTGTGAGCTCTGATGGTCGCTATGAGCTCTGATTGGTTGCTGTGAGCTCTGATGGTCGCTATGAGCTCTGATTGGTTGCTGTGAGCTCTGATTGTATCTATGAGGTCTGATTGGTTGCTATGGGCTCTGGTTGGTTGCTGTGGGCTCTGGTTGGTTGCTATGGGCTCTGGTTGGTTGCTGTGGGCTCTGGTTGGTTGCTGTGGGCTCTGGTTGGTTGCTGTGGGCTCTGGTTGGTTGCTGTGGGCTCTGGTTGCTATGGGCTCTGGTTGGTTGCTGTGGGCTCTGGTTGGTTGCTGTGGGCTCTGGTTGGTTGCTGTGGGCTCTGGTTGGTTGCTATGGGCTCTGATTGGTTGCTATGGGCTCTGGTTGCTATGAGCTCTGATTGGTTGCTATGAGCTCTGATTGGTTGCTCTGGGCTCTGATTGATTGCTATGGGCTCTGATTGGTTGCTATGAGCTCTGATTGGTTGCTGTGGGCTCTGGTTGCTGTGGGCTCTGGTTGGTTGCTGTGGGCTCTGGTTGTTATGGGCTCTGGTTTCTACGGGCTCTAGTTGGTTGCTGTGGGCTCTGGTTGCTATGAGCTCTGACTGGTTGCTATGGGCTCTGATTGGTTGCTATGCGCTCTGATTGGTTGCTATGAGCTCTGATTGGTTGCTGTGGGCTCTGATTGGTTGCTGTGGGTCATTTGCTTGCAGTCCTATGTAAAAGCACAGAAAAAGCAGCAGGTGTTACCGGCAGCACTGTGTAAAACAGGAGCACGTGAGGATTGCATCAGTAGTACAGGAAATGTAGTAAGGATTACCTGCAGTCCTGTGCAAAACCAAGAACGGATGGAGTCCTTTACCTGCAGTCCTATGTCAAATGGCATAATACATCGGGATAATGCAGGAGGTGTAACTTTCCTGAGTAAAACTGCACATTACCTGCAGTGATGTGATCACAGTCCTATGTAAACCACAATAACTATATTTAAGAAGACAGGCAACATTTATAACACTACCTGTACTTAGAGGAAGCAAGCTGAGTTGTAGTTTTGCATTTGACTGCAGTGTTTACTGTCATCTGAGGGAAATCTCCATGTTTTTACATGGGACTGCTCATAAACACTATTTTCTATCCACAGATTACGTTGTGCTACCTCTCTGTGGACTAACAATGAAGTCGTTTTTACCTGCAGTCCTATGTAAAACCAGAGAGAACGTGTAATGATACCTCTGAGGAACATTAAGGCGAATTGATTTACAGTCCTATGTAAAACTGCCAAAAACACGTTGTTCCTGAGGACAAGTAATACATTAGATTTGCATGCAGTCCTGTGTAAAACCACAGATAACACTTGGTGATACCTCTAGGGGGACAATAAAGTAAACGTATCTACAGTCTTATGTAAAACTACAGATAATACACAGTAGGACCTTCCTGCGGGCGGGGAAATGAGTTGATATCTGCAGTCCTATGTAAACCACAGTTAACACTTTAGTAATAAAGTAGTGTAGATTTATCTGCGGCCTTATGTCCACCACAGATAAGTGTTGAAGCGTATTTACCTGTAGTCTTATGTAAAATCACAGATCACACATAGTGATTAAGTAGATTTACATGCAGTCCTATGTAAGACGACATATGACAGTGATGAAGCAGATTTATTTGCAGTCATATGAAAGATAACACATAGTGGTAAAGTAGGTATACCTGCAGCCCATTGTAAGTGACAAATAACACAGTCATAAAGCAGATTTACCTGCAGTCCTATGTAAACCAGATATCTCAAGGTGGTGAAGTAGATTTCTCTGCAGTCTTATGTAAGATCATAGATAACACATAGTGGTGAAGCAGATTTTCCTGTAGTCTATGTAAGTTCACAGACCATGCATAGTCATGAAGTAGATTTAACAGCAGTCCTATGTAAGATCACAGATAACACATATGGATAAAAAGGACTGCAGGGAAATCTACTTCATCACTGTGCTCTCTGTGGCCTTACATAGGACTGCAGGTAAATCTACTTCATGACTATGCGTTGTGTGTGATATTACATAGACTACAGGAAAATCTGTTTCATCACTGTGTGTTATCTGTGGCCTTACATAGGACTGCAGGTAAATCTACTTCAAGATAACACATAGTGATGAAGCAGATTTTCCTGTAGTCCTATGTAAGATCACAGATAGCACATAGTGATGAAGCAGATTTTCCTGTAGTCCTATGTAAGACCACAAATAATACATAGTGATGAAGCAGATTTTCCTGTAGTCCTATGTAAGACCACAAATAATACATAGTGATGAAGCAGATTTTCCTGTAGTCCTATGTAAGATCACAGATAACACATAGTGATGAAGCAGATTTTCCTGTAGTCCTATGTAAGACCACAAATAATACATAGTGATGAAGCAGATTTTCCTGTATGTCCTATGCAAAGTTCACAGATAAGCACATATGATGAAGCAGATTTTCCTGTAGTCCTATGTAAGACCACAAATAATACATAGTGATGAAGCAGATTTTCCTGTAAGTCTATGCAAGTTTCACAGATGCACATAGTGATAAAGCAGATTTTCCTGTAGTCCTATGTAAGACCACAGATAACACATAGTGATACATAGGACTGCAGGTAAATCTACTTCATCACTATGTGTTATCTGTGGTCTTACATAGGACTACAGGAAAATCTGCTTCATTACTATGTGTTATCTGTGGTCTTGAAGTAGATTTACCTGCAGTCCTATGTAAGGCCACAGATAACATAGTGATGAAGCAGATTTTCCATTAGTCTATGCAGTTTCACAGACAACGCATAGTCATGAAGTAGATTTAACTGCAGTCCTATGTAAGTTAAAAGAAAACACATAGTGATACATAGGACTGCAGGTAAATCTACTTCATCACTGTGCTCTCTGTGGCCTTTCATAGGACTGCAGGTAAATCTACTTCATGACTATGCGTTGTGTGTGATATTACATAGACTACAGGAAAATCTGTTTCATCACTGTGTGTTATCTGTGCCCTTACATAGGACTGCAGGTAAATATACTTCAAGACCACAGATAACGCATAGTGATGAAGCAGATTTTCCTGTAGTCCTATGTAAGATCACAGATAGCACATAGTGATGAAGTAGATTTACCTGCAGTCTTATGTAAGATCATAGATAACACATAGTGGTGAAGCAGATTTTCCTGTAGTCCTATGTAAGACCACAAATAATACATAGTGATGAAGCAGATTTTCCTGTAGTCCTATGTAAGATCACAGATATCACATAGTGATGAAGCAGATTTTCCTGTAGTCCTATGTAAGACCACAAATAATACATAGTGATGAAGCAGATTTTCCTGTAGTCCTATGCAAGTTCACAGATAGCACATAGTGATGAAGCAGATTTTCCTGTAGTCCTATGTAAGACCACAAATTATACATAGTGATGAAGCAGATTTTCCTGTAGTCCTATGCAAGTTCACAGATAGCACATAGTGATGAAGCAGATTTTCCTGTAGTCCTATGTAAGACCACAGATAACACATAGTGATACATAGGACTGCAGGTAAATCTACTTCATCACTTTGTGTTATCTGTGATCTTACATAGGACTACAGGAAAATCTGCTTCATTACTATGTGTTATCTGTGGTCTTGAAGTAGATTTACCTGCAGTCCTATGTAAGGCCACAGATAACACAGTGATGAAGCAGGTTTTCCATTAGTCTATGCAGTTTCACAGACAACGCATAGTCATGAAGTAGATTTACCTGCAGTCCTATGTAAGACAGTGATGAAGCAGATTTCCCCGCAGTCTACAATGCATAGTCATGAGGTAGATATACTTGCAGTCCTATGTAAGGCCACAGGTAAGTAGCTGTCAGCCATTCAGAGTTGCAGCTTACTCTACATAGGTTTATTATTCTGCTGGTCTTCGCGGGCTGATACCAGCAGGTGAGAGCAGCGCAGTGTTGCCCTAATTTTCCGGAGGATCCCCTCCCTCCATTCCCGGGGGTGTGGAGTGGCTCTCTGCTGTGTTTTATGATATCCAGCGAGCGGCGTCTGTCATTGTGCGGCCGATTTTCTGGGGCCATCTCGTATTTCGGCCACATTACATCTCATGGAGTGGAAGTAATTACCCCCCTCACCGCCCCCGGCTGCTAATTCATCCGCTGCGCCCGGCTGTCAGATTAGACACATGACCGCAGTGGGGGGAAGCTCATGCATTTTCATCATGGTCGAGCTGCGCAGGTAATGAGGAGACGCTGGCGAGAACGCAATTACTGAGCGGCGAGTACGGCACTCGAGGACCCCTCAAATAGAGAGGTGACCCCCATATCTAATACAGTGACCTGTGAGCAGCCGAGCACCGCAAGGGCCAGCTATTACTGTAGATTACCTCTACCGCCACATAATGGGTCCTCGTACAAACCCAGCGGCACGGCGGCGGGGGAGATGACACCCCTCCAATTTATACCACTTAGTATATCAAGTAACTCTGTAAGTGCTTCCCTATCTTGAGTCACCTTACACTGTATCTTGTGCTCTAGTCACCTCCAGAGCTGCATTTAAAGACCTGCTAACTTCCTGTTAGCTCTCAGGATCCTTGCCTGCAGTCATATGACAGCCCTGTGTTTTGCATTAGTAAGATGTGGGAGAAGTTTCATCTATTTGCTGTATAATTGCTATGTAGTGGTGGTAAGGGAGTATGGAGCGGGCTTAAACCTATGCCATCACATAATTGTTCCTCGTACAAACCCAGTAGCATGGGGCGAAGGTAGAGGACACCCCTCCAAATTATTACACTTCGTATATAAAGCAATGCTGTAAATGCTTTTCCCATCTTGAGTCACCTTACACTGTATCTTGTGCTCTAGTCACCTCCAGAGCTGCATTTAAAGACCTGCTAACTTCCTGTTAGCTCTCAGGATCCTTGCCTGCAGTCATATGACAGCCCTGTGTTTTCTATTAGTAAGATGTGAGAGAAGCTTAAAGGGGTTTTGTCATGAAATAAAGTTGATGTGTGAAGCTTGCAAATTAAATAATAAACATTTTCCCCCTTCATCATTATTAAAAATTCTGCACCGCTTTTGTTTCAGCTGCTCCCTTAGTGATCCGTAGTGTACAGCTTGTCTCCAGGGGATACGACCAGTGATGAGAGCTGCTCAGTCCTGGTCAGACATCACCGCTCCTCTCAGGCAGCTACTGAGTGTTCAACCCCAGGTGCTGTCATTCTACTCCCGCCCTCTGTCATACATGCCAACTTTTGAAAGTGAGAAAGCAGGAGACTTGAAGGTGGCGGCGCAGATAGTGCGTCGCCCCCAACATTTGCATGACCACACCCATCTTGCTGGTGAAAGCCACGCCCCCTTCTAAAAGCCATAACCCACTACAGATAACTGTATAACGGCTCTGGAAGAAAACTAGATTAGGGTTTTGGCGTCACCCAGCTTTCCTGGACTGTTGCATGGTCTATTCAGCATCCAGGAGAGTTGAGGGATACCGCCAAACTGTGCCCCAATAAGAAAGATATCTCAGTGCCCATTTGAGCCCTGTAGCCAGGTAGTAGCCTCCTGTAGTCAGTTGCTGCCACCTTCTAGCGAGGTCGCTGCCCCCAATAGCCAGGCAGTGCCCCAGTAGCCAGGCAGTGCCCCAGTAGCCAAGTAGTTGTCCCCACTAGCCAGGTAGTGCTTCTTATAGCCAGGTAGCGCTTCTTATAGCCAGGTAGCTGTCCCCACTAGCCAGGTAGTGCTTCTTAAAGCCAGGTAGCTGTCCCCACCAGCCAGGGAGTGGGTCTTATAGCCAGCTAGCTGCCCCCCTTCTAGCCAGGTAGTGCTTCTTATAGCCAGATAGCTGTCCCCTTATAGCCAGGTAGTGCTTCTTATAGCCAGGGAGCTGTCCCCCTTTTTGCCAGGTAGTGCTTCTTATAGCCAGGTAACTGTCCCCACTAAACCAGGTAGCTGACCCTTATAGCCAGGTAGCTGTGCCCTTATAGCCAGGAGCTGTCCCTTATAGCCAGGGAGCTGTCCCCTTAAGCCAGGTAGCTGACCCCTTATAGCCAGGTAGTGCTTCTTATAGCAGGTAGCTGACCCCCTTATAGCCAGGTAGTGCTCATATAGCCAGGTAGCTGACCCCCTTATAGCCAGGTAGCTGTCCCCTTTTAAAACCAGGCAGGCTTTTTATAGCCCCGATAGCTGACCCCTTATAGCCAAAGGGAGTGGGTTCTTATAGCCAGGAGCTGTCCCCTTATAGCCAGGTAGTGCTTCTTATAAACCAGGGAGCTGTCCCCTTTTAAACCAGGTAGTGCTTCTTATAGCCAGGTAGCTGACCCTTATAGCCAGGTTAGTGCTTCTTATAGCCAGGTAGCGTCCCCTTATAGCCAGCAGTGCTTCTTATAGCCAATAGCTGAACCCCCAATAGCCAGGTAGTGCTTCTTTATCCAGGTAGTGCTTCTTATTGCCCGGGAGCTGTCCCCTTATAGCCAGGTAGTGCTTCTTATAGCCAGGTAGCTGACCCCCTTATAGCCAGGTTTGTGCTTCTTATAGCCAGGAGCTGTCCCCACTAGCAAAGGGAGCTGTCCCCATATCCAGGTGCTGGGGGCGTGCAATACAAGGCTGCTGGAGACGGGCTGCGGCCGGCTCTCAGATGTCACTCACCGTGGCTCAGGAGCAAGAGCCCAACGATGACGAGAAGGAGAAAGGCAGGAACACAGACAGGGAGAGACGCTCTCATCGCTGCTCGGTGAGGAGGGGTAGGAGAGAGGAGGGAGGAGGGGAATGAGGGGGAGTGCAGCGGCCAGAGACACACTGACAGGCCAGAGATAGTGGACGCAGCTCACACTGTCGGCAGTAGCACCAGACGCTGGGAGGTGCAGCTGTCAGACACAGACTATCGGAGAGCATTTTCCCCGGTCCGGTACTGCTGCTTCCATGTGGCTGCGTCCAGACGATACCGTGCTATAAGATAAGGGCTGACCTGGCGGCAGTAATGTGTTATCCTCTGCTGCTCTTCATCATTGTGCTGTCAGGTGCCTCTGACCCCCCGCCGGCCGCAGATCAGTCCATACTTATGAGCAGGACCTCCTGCGTGCACTGCCCGGCGGGAGATTTTGCTGACTCTTCCGGGGGGGCGGGACATGACCCCCATTTGCGGGAGAGTCCCGCCAGAAGCGGGAGACTTGGCATCTATGCCCTCTGTAATCCTTAGTAATCACACACACTCACTGCTGAGTGAGTGTTCAACCCCAGGTGCTGTCATTCTACTCCCGTCCTCTGTACTCCTTAGGGCATTTCCCCACTGCACGGGTTTTCGGCCGGTTTTTCAGACGGGTTGTGGTTTTGCAGTCCGTCTGAAAAACCGTCCGAAAATGAGCAGAACGGGCCTCTATGGAAAACCCGTGCAGCAGTCCCTACTGCAATGGGTTTTCCGCCCGCGGGCCGCCCGCAAAGCATTCTACAAGCACATTATTCCGTCCGGTTTTCGGACGGAATCTGTGCTTGTGAATCTGAAGGGGGAGGGCTCATCGTGGAGAAAAGCCGTCACCCCGCGGCCGTGTGCACTGCACACAAACCGGACAAATACCAGTCGGATAAACCGACCGGTATTTGTTCTTTGCCTTGTGCACATGCCCTGAATAATCTCACACACTCACTGCTGAGCGACTGTTCAACCCCAGGTGCTGTCATTCTACTCCTGTCCTCTGTGCCCTTATAATCACCACACTCCCGCTGAGCGAATGTCCAACCCCAGGTGCTGTCATTCTACCCGCCTCTATATTTTCCTTGTAATCACACCACTCATGCTGAGCGAATGTCCAACCCCAGGTGCTGTCATTTACTCCCGTCCTTTGCTTTTATAATCACACACACTGACTGCTGAGCGAGTGTTCAATCCCGGGCTTCATCTATCCTTCCCTTTGGCTCCTTATAATTAGTCAATAGTTCAAATAAATAAAAAAAAAAACCTCAATCGGGTTTGTGCATTGAAGAAAAAAAAAAACCCACATTTGGTTTCCCTGCGGGGATTTGAACCGGGGCCCCTGTCCCCGGGGGAAAAAATTTTTAAACCCTAGCTACATTGTAGCTACTCACACCCTCTATACAAAAAAGCTTTTTTGACTAGAGGGGGTTATGCCTGGTGATTTCCCCTGCGGGGTTCACAGATAGGCAAATTTTAACAAATAAAAAAGTTATGGTTCTCAGACTATGGCGATGCAAAAACAAAAGGTGTTTTTATTGTGTAAAAGCAGTAAAACATAAAATATATACAAATTAGGAAGGCGTAATGACACCTGCATAAAGCGGGAGTCTATAACCGTACAGTACCCCCGTAAAAAATAAAAAAAAAACCCCTCCCGGAAGCTGATTTTGTTCAAAACCCTCACAAAAACCCTTGATTAAAAAGTGACAAACGTCATATAATCCCTAATGGTACCCAAGAAAAACCCTCCTCATCCCCCAAAAAACAAGCCCAAATCAGCTCCGTACACAAAAAAGTTTGGGTGTCAGCGTGACGCAAAAAACCCATTTTTTACAAATGCATTTCATTTGTAAAGTAAAAAAACATTAAAAAAAAACAATAAAAAGTATCATTGTAATTGTGCTGACCCATAGAAAAAAATTTTTTTCCCGCCCTTTCACCGCGGCGAACAGTGCAAAAATAAAGCCCAAAAAACAATGGCACACTGAGTTTTTCCCAAAATTTTCATGTCCCAAATTTTATAAAAACGGGAACACCTGTCACCAAAATGCACAGTACACCCCCCCATACACCTGAGGGGTGTTGAATCTAATTGGGGGGACTTCTTTGAAGGTTTTAAACCTTTCCGGTACTTTTGGGGGGATTGCAAATGCAAAAGGCACCCTCCAAAAGCCAAAAAACGCTCCCTCCCTTGTGCGCCCCGTGCCCAAAACATTTACACCCACATAAGGGTATTGCCAAATGTGGAAGAAATTTTTTCACAAATTTTGGATTTTTTTTTTTTTCAAGGATTCCTTGTAATTTTCAGCTAAAATTAGAGATTGAAGATTTTTTTTTTTTTTTTTTAATTTTCACAGTGTAACACTAAAAAAACTTCTGAAACCTTTCTGTGGGATCGATACACTCACTGCTCCCCTGGATATATTCCTCAAGGGGAGTGGTTTCCAATATGGGGTCTTTTTAGGAGTGTTTATTAAGTTTTGGCACCTTAGGGCGTCCGCAAACCTGAACTGGCGCCTAAATAAAATCGGCATGAAAATGAGTCCCCAGAGTCTGGTAGCTGCTCCTCCTATACTAAGGCTTGCGGTTCAGGCAAACCGTGCACTAGAGCCACATGCCGTTTCATACCAGTACCAGCGCTTCATTGAGCTGATGAAGCACCGTTACTGGCGTGAAACGCGTCGAGTTTCGTCCCTATTGTTGTTTTAATGAACCATTTTAGTGATTTCCTTGTCACTATTTGAGGCCCAAATACTTTTTCTACAGTGTTCCCACTATAAAAGTATGACAGGGGTTGCTCAGTTTAACAAAATAGTTGCTAAAGTGAGGCAGGGTAGAAAAATAGAAAAAAAAAGTGAGACTTTTATGGGGGACTCCTGTTTCATTGATTGGCTTTAAACATGTAGGCAAAAGTAAGCAAAGACTATTACGAAATACATTGCTCTTCTGTTTTTTCTTTTCTTCAGAGAGACTGATCTTATCATTTGTTTTTGTACACAAGCTTCACTAGTTTTTGGCCACCTCTCTGCCATTATAGGCTGCAGCAGGGACCAGGATGATTACTCACGCCCTGCTGTATTCCAGAGCTTGCTTACATTACTTACTGACAAGCTTTAATCCTTTAGAGCTCTGCAGCCTTGTGCGCTATTGTTTAAAAATCTCCTGCAATCATGTCCCTCTAAGGGCTGATAGAAAAGAAGTGTTGGATATACAGGTTAAACACCCCCCATCCCGAATAGTAGGGGGGAAAAACCTTAAACGTGAACAACTCAAAGCTGAACAGGGAAAGGGGGGGCCCCGAAACTGTAGAACCTCCCACGGCCCGAACAGAAAATGGGGGCCTGAAACGTAGAAAAAAACTCGAAGCCGCAAATGGATTCCTGAAGCTTTTTACATACCTACCAAGCCTTTTAACCAGACTGCTGTGGCGCTATTGAAAACCCCGTAGAATCAACTCGAACCTGGAACAGCAGAGTGGGAGTGAAGCAGTGTAGAATACCCACATCCTGAATAGTAGGTGGAAACCTTAAGCTGTAGAACAACTCAAAGCCTGAACAGAAAGGGGGAGCCTGAAGCTGTAGAACCTCCCACGGCCTGAACAGAAAGTGGGAGCCTGAAGCTGTAGAACCTCCCACGGCCTGAAGAGAAAGTGGGAGCCTGAAGCTGTAGAACCGCCAACAGCCTGAACAGGAAGTGGGAGCCTGAAGCTGTAGAACCTCCCACAGCCTGAACAGAAAGTGGGAGCCTGAAGCTGTAGAACCTCCCACAGCCTGAACAGAAAGTGGGAGCCTGAAGCTGTAGAACCTCCCACAGCCTGAACAGAAAGTGGGAGCCTGAAGCTGTAGAACCTCCCACTGCCTGAAGAGAAAGTGGGAGCCTGAAGCTGTAGAACCGCCCACAGCCTAAACAGAAAGTGGGAGCCTGAAGCTGTAGAACCTCCCATGTCCTGTACAGAAAGTGGGAGCCTGAAGCTGTAGAACCTCCCATGTCCTGAACAGAAAGTGGGAGCCTGAAGCTGTAGAAACTCCCCCAAGTCCTGAACAGAAAGTGGGAGACTGAAGCTGTAGAACCTCCCATGTCCTGAACAGAAAGTGGGAGACTGAAGCTGGTTGTGGCAGTTCAATCAACATGTTGAGACAACGCCTTTAACTGCCGGTCCACAACCACAGCCTCTTTGGAGCCCCACGGGATCCGCTCTTCTTCAGTTCCGGGTCCTTGTCCGAACACACAGGAGAGGCTTGTGGTACACCGTGAGTAAACGGATCACAAGCCACTTCTGTGTGTCAGGACCATAACCCAAAACTAAAGCATTTTGGATACCGGGGAGCCTAGGAGTGGTAATGTTAGGGGAGCTGGAAGTATCACCTTTTCTTCTATTTTTCCCCCACACTAGCCCTAGTTGTTTGTCTTCAATTTGAAACTTTTTCTTGTACTTCTACATCCAGAGCTGTATTCTGAATTCAGCTGTTTTCCTGTTAGCTTCCAGTCTTTGCCATTATGTTGAATTTAGGCTTTGTAGGATTGGATGTTGTAAGGGAAGAGCAGGAAAACGTTTCCCAAAAGTGTGTTTTTTTGTTTGTTTGTTTTTTTGAGGGGGAGGAAACGGGATAGGTCGCCTTACTTGTAAGGGTATGTTCGCACGGCGTAATTGCGGCACATACACTCCGCGCCGCAATACACCGTGTGTTTTGGGAGTAATTGCCGCAAACAATTGACATCTCCCCGCGCGTACAGTACGATCATATAGTACGTGCGGGGGGACGAGGCGTAATCCATAGTTCTCTGAGAGCTGTGGATTACCGTAATTGTGCGCATTTCACCGAGTATAACATGCAATACGCAGCGAAATGTGCCCAAAAATAAGCCATGTTAACATACCCTAAAGCCTCGTTCACACGGCTTATTTGGGCGCTGATTTCAGCCGTACTGCGCGCCAGATTTGCGCTGCAGTACGGCTGAAATCCGCCCCAGTCATTACGGTAATCCACAGTTCTCATAGAGAACTATGGATTCCGTCGCTCCTCCCCGCTCGGCGAATCCGCCGCGGGGGGAGATAAGTGATATGCACATTATTTACCGCGTGTACGCGCCGTAGATAATGAGTCTATGGGGCCGGCGAGCTGACGCCCCCCCCCCTCCCTGCCCCGCCCCCACTGCATGGCAGCCGGCGTAATTGCGGGCGAAATCCGTCCCCGCAATTACGCCGGCAATAAGCCGTGTGAACATTGCCTTACTCTTATTATGTAGCGGACACAGAGCTTCTAGAGGCTTATAGAGTTGCAATATGGTGCCAGTTGGCTGCTATGACTCCATATTGTAGCCCCATATGCAGGGCACCATCAGGGCAGCAGAGACCCTGATCAAATTAATTTAAAAAAAAAAAAAAAAAAAAATGATTTGGTGCAAGATAGGAACTGGTAATGGGCAAAGTGCTCAGATGCTTTGGCTTTCTGGGGCCCTGATGTTACTTATGGCAGCCCTGCCCATATGGCTCCTGTGTTTCCTTCAGAGGAGAAAAACGGTGTAAAGCTCCGTCTACACGGCAGAGATTTACTGTCGGATTTTTAAGCGGATTTAGTATTTAGAAACCTCCCCATAGACCTCAATAGAAAATCTGAGCTGAGGTCTGCACAGCTTGGATTTTCAGATCTGATATCCGTTCAGAAAACTTAGTAACATTTATAATCCTACGTATTTCCCTTGAAAATGGCGGATTATAGTACGGTTCAATATACAAGCATAGACACTAAAACATGTCGCTCCAGCAATCCGAAGAAGTGACCTGTTTTAGTGTCTATGCTTGTATATTCTATGGTGCTGCTTTCCCATCTCTCCGTGACGACTGCTTGAGAAGACTTCATTACCCGGGTGAGCTGGGCCTTACCTATTTTTTGTATGTAGTACGGTTCAATGTTAACGGGCCGGCCGGAATCCGACCGCAAAATCCACGCAAAAAAACGTGGTAATAAAGGTGAACCAACTGTAAAATACTGGTCGGATTCTGTAACCGAACGTTATGTTACAATTGCCGTGTGGACGTAGCCTAAGGGCTTGTTCACACGGCGTTTTTGGATCCGAAAAACGCAGCGGCGATCGGACCCTAAACAGATCCAACACGTATCCAACGTGCAGCTGCGAGTGTGGATGCAGCAGGATCGCACCCTATAGTTTATTATAGGGCTCCTGCTGCGTCTTTCAGACCAAGAATTGACGTGTGTTCTTTGGGAAAGATCCAAAGAGCGCGGGGGACATCAGGACACCGTCGAACGGCATTTGTTAATAGTGTTTTTTTCCGTTTTGGTTTTTACAGATGGATCCAAACACGTATCTAAAAGTGTATGTAACACGGAGTCAACTCGCCTTGTGAACATACCCTAACACTTTTTCATCAGATGTTACATGGAAGCTTTATTTGGGGTAGGATATGGTGGCACCATAGGGCGACATATCACTGAATATTAGCGTATTGTTTGACCTTGGATTTGGTATACGATCACTGAATCCAACATAAAGTCACTTTTATTGAATTTCACCTAAAAGAAACCCTCCCTTTGGGAACAGATATAATACAAAATGTAATATCAATCACAACATAGTATAGTCTGCAAAAACTACCTATGAGCCAACCGGGAAAATAATTATAGGGCAATATATAGACCCTAGGGCGCAAAGTCGAGGGGCTGCACCGTCTAAGTATCTGTTGTCTTTTCAGCCGTAAAGTGCAGAGACAACCGCTGCATGTAGAAAGGGTGAGCGCTAATGAATAAGGAAGCCTCGAATACAATAAGACGCTGGTCATTAAACACTATATAAGGGTCTTTTTTCTTTGGGCAAAGATAATATATTACAAGACAACACATTTCTTAACTTTATGCAGCTTGGTAAAGACTCCGGCAATGGACATATAGCGTAGATATGACCCCTGTTGTACCCTTCCTACACAGCTGGGGTATCGCTCCGAAAAGAGCGCCCCTACCCTATGAGGCTATCCCGTAGTCACTTCTGAGAACCGCTTCTTACTATGCTGTGCCTGGCCTGCTTCTCCTGACCTGCTCCTTATGTCAGCTATCACTGAATCTAACATGAAGGGTTAAAAAGTAACTTTCATTGAATTACACCTAAAAGAAACCTCCCTTTGGGAACATAAATAATCCAAAATTTAATGTCAATCACAACACAGTGTAATCTGCAAATACAACCCTATGAGCCAACCAGAGTAAATGTAATTATAGGCAGGGGTACCGCCCCGAAAAGAGCGCCCCTCACCCTAGGAGGCGATCCCTGGTTGTCCCTTGCGCGTTGCGGCTACCGTATTATCCGACGCGTTTCACCGCAATAGATACGGTTCTTCAGAGGATGCAGATAAGATATAATTGGAGGGATGTGCATTAAAAGCATCACCAAGCTATGGTTACGCTGTGGGTCAAGAGTAGATCCAACCAGCCCTAGTACACCTCCCTACTAAAAGGTTTAAATACAAATATAGTCCCTGTTACTCAAGTAAAACACCTTTGGATGCCGATACACTTTCAAACAGGAAGTTGGCATCATCAGGATCGAAAGCGAGGCAGCGCATGCGCAGTTTAGTGAAACACATCGGGTTAATACGGTAGCTGTAGAGCACAAGGGCCAACCAGGCATAGCCTCTTAGAGTGGGGACGCTCTTTTCGGGGCAGTACCCCTGACTATAATTATACTTACTCTGGTTGGCTCATAGGCTTGTATTGGCAGATTTACTGTGTTGTGATTGACATTAAATTTTGTACTATTTATGTTCCCAAAGGGAGGTTTCGTTTAGGTGTAATTCAATGAAAGTTACTTTTTAACCCTTAATGTTAGGCTCAGAGATAGTTGACATAAGGAGCAGGTCAGGAGAAGCAGGCCAGGCACAGCATAGTAAGAAGCGGTTCTCCGAAGTGACTGGGGCCTTGGTTCCTTCTTCTCACGGAGTCTGAACAGTCTCGGAGTGATGTCAGGTAATGAAGACTGGCAGCGGCGTTCCCCCAGGAGGGCGGCTAATGAGGAGCATAACGAGCAGCTAATCAACCCCAGCGCTCTCAGCGGGCCCTCACTCCTGTGACTGGCACCCAGTACCATAGATAAGCGTCTGCCAAGCCTCTCACCTGGAAAATACCCATGACGATACCGGAGAGGAGGATTTACACATCCTGAAGGGCCGGGGTCAGAGGTGGCCGCTCTGCATCCAGCCGTTGTTCCTGTCCACCCATGTGGAAGGGAAGATCCTGACGGGAGCCAAGAACAAGTTCTCTGTTTATGGAGGATAGAAAATCACCTCAGACTGAGACTCCTCGAAGAGTTACTAAATTAACCCCTGAGAAATCCAAGCCTGAGTCTTTTATCTGCTCCATTCCCAGGGATGGAGACTTAGGCCTGGAGGCTTTCTGGAGGACTCTTGTGGACTGCAGCAGTCAGTGAAAGCGGTCACCAGCGCTGTAGGTCTCCATGTAGCTTAGCAGCTGAAAGTGACGGGGGGGCTACAAAAAGACCTTTTAAACTGCACTTCTCACCTGACAGGACAAGGTTTTACACTAAGCTGCTATCATGTCAGGACGGCTTTGACACTCCTCTTCTATCATGTCAGGACGGCTTTCACTCTGCTCTTCTATCATGTCAGGACGGCTTGCAGTCTGCTCTGCTATCAAGTCAGGACGGCTTTCACTCTGCTCTTCTATCATGACAGGACGGCTTTTACACTCAGCTTCTATCATGACAGGACGGCTTTTACACTCAGCTTCTATCATGACACGACGGCTTTTACCCTCCGCTTCGATCCTGACACGACGGCTTTTACACTGCGCTACTATCCTGTCTTGACTTCTTTTACAGTGAGCATCTATCGTGTCAGGACGGCTTTTACACTCAGCTTCTATCGTGACAGGACGGCTTTTACACTCAGCTTCTATCGTGACAGGACGGCTTTTACACTCAGCTTCTATCATGACACGACGGCTTTTACACTCAGCTTCTATCATGACAGGACGCCTTTTACACTCAGCTTCTATCATGACAGGACGCCTTTTACACTCAGCTTCTATCATGACAGGACGGCTTTTACACTCAGCTTCTATCATGACGGGACGGCTTTTACACTCAGCTTCTATCATGACTGGACGTCTTTTACACTCAGCTTCTATCATGACGGGACGGCTTTTACACTCAGCTTCTATCATGACAGGACGCCTTTTACACTCAGCTTCTATCATGACAGGACGGCTTTTACACTCAGCTTCTATCATGATGGGACGGCTTTCACTCTGCTCTTCTATCGTGACGGGACGGCTTTCACTCTGCTCTTCTATCGTGACAGGACGGCTTTCACTCTGCTCTGTTATCGTGACAGGACGGCTTTCACTCTGCTCTGTTATCGTGACAGGACGGCTTTCACTCTGCTCTTCTATCGTGACAGGACGGCTTTCACTCTGCTCTTCTATCGTGACGAGACGGCTTTCACTCTGCTCTTCTATCATGATGGGACGGCTTTCACTCTGCTCTTCTATCGTGACGGGACGGCTTTCACTCTGCTCTTCTATCGTGACGGGACGGCTTTCACTCTGCTCTTCTATCGTGACGGGACGGCTTTCACTCTGCTCTTCTATCGTGACTGGACGGCAATCAAACTGCTCTTCTAACGTGATAGGACGGCAATTCACTTTGCTCTTCTATCGGGACAGGACGGCTTTCACTCTGCTCTTCTATCGTGACGGGACGGATTTCAGTCTACTCTTCTATCGACTTTTTCTTTAACAGGACAAATTCGGTTGTGAGCGATTGTGATCGCATTGGGCTTCCATTATGACCAGGTAGAATAGTCACTTGGGCCATGTTTTATGGCTCCTTTGCTGGTGCACTCTGATATCCCGATATATGGCCAGGTGGAGGCTTAGGGAGCCTTTGGGCTACATTTGCTATGTTTTATGCATTGGACACAAAATCATGGTCTACCTCCTGTCCGGCTCATAAAGAGCGCATAATTGGCAAATAGAACAAACGTAGTTGAAAAGAGACCGCACATACATTATTTAGTATTTAGCACCTGCTTAGTTCTGCAGATTCTTTCCTTTAACTGCATTGTTACTGTTTTGCCCCTACAAATCAAAATGTTAATTTTTATTATTTTGTTAGTATTTGGTAAATCCTCCTTTTGGTTTTCAATACTGCCTGAATCCTTCTGGGCTCTGGATCAGATTCAAGCAGGTCTCGACTGATATCTGATCCCAGGTCTCTTCTATACATTCCCAATGTTGGTGCAGACTGGACTTGGGTACGAATACAGCGTTGTCTTCAACTATACCCTCAAGTGTTGGATTGGGTTGAGGTCTGGGGACTGTGGAGGCCAAAACAGCAACTCTGCTTCATTGTCACTGACCCCTTCCTTCTCCAACCTTGACGTCTGCTTCAGGTCGTTGTCCTGCTGGACACTATGTCGTCCTCTTCATCCCCATAGTCCTCGAGTGGATGAAGTAACTCTCTTGTAGGAGCCTCACATAGAGCTCAGCATTGAGATCACCATCGATCCTGGTCAAGTATCCAACATATTTGGCTGTGAAACATCCCCATATCATCAGGCTTCCTCCACCAAACTTGACAGTTTCTTCATTCTCTCCCTCCGTTGGCGCCTTCTCCCTTGATTCTTCCCATTCCCCCCATCAGAGCCCGGTCTATTGACTTTCATCTCTCGCTCCCTTGATTCTTCCCATTACCCCCATTAGAGCCCGGTCTATTGACTTTCATATCTCACTCCGTTCACCCCTTCGCCCTTGATTCTCCCATACTCCCCCCTCAGGCCCGGTCTATTGACTTTCATCTCTCGCTCCGTTCACCCCTCTTCCTTGGTTCTTCCCATTCCCCCATCAGAGCCCGGTCTATTGACTTCCATCTCTCGCTCCGTTCGCCCCTTCTCCCTTGGTTTTTCCCATTCCCCCATCAGAGCCCAGTCTATTGACTTCCATCTCTCCCTCCGTTCGCTCCTTCTCCCTTGGTTCTTCCCATTCCCCCCATCAGAGCCCGGTCTATTGACCTTCATCTGTCGCTCCGTTCTCCCCTTCTCCCTTGTTTCTTCCCATTCCCCCATCAGAGCCCGGTCTATTGACTTTCATCTCTCGCTCCGTTCACCCTTTCTCCTTGGTTCCTCCCATTCGCCGCAACAGAGCCCGGTCTATTGACTTTCATCTCTCGCTCCGTTCGCCCCTTCTCCCTTGGCTCTTCCCATTCCCCCCATCAGAGCCCAGTCTATTGACTTCCATCTCTCGCTCCGTTCGCTCTTTCTCCCTTGGTTTTTCCCATTCCCCCCCCCATCAGAGCCCGGTCTATTGACTTTCATCTCTCGCTCCCCCCGTTCGCCCTTCTCCCTTGGTTCTTCCATTCCCCCATCAGAGCCCGGTCTACTGACTTTCATCTCTTCGCTCCGTTCGCCCCTTCTCCCTGGTTCCTCCCATTCCCCCCATCAGAGCCCGGTCTATTGACTTCCATCTCTCGCTCCGTTCGCTCTTTCTCCCTTGGTTTTTCCCATTCCCCCCATCAGAGCTCGGTCTATTGACTTCCATCTCTCGCTCCGTTCGCCCCTTCTCCCTTGGTTTTTCCCATTCCCCCATCAGAGCCCGGTCTATTGGTTTCCATCTCTCGCTCCGTTTGCCCCTTCTCCCTTGGTTCTTCCCATTCCCCCCATCAGAGCCCGGTCTATTGACTTTCATATCTCGCTTCGTTCGCCCCTTCTCCCTTTGTTCTACCATTCCCCCCATCAGAGCCCGGTCTATTGACTTCCATCTCTCGCTCCGTTTGCTCCATCTCCCTTGGTTCTTCCCATTCCCCCCATCAGCGCCCGGTCTCTTGACTTCCATCTCTTCCAAATCCCCCGTTTCCAATCTTCCATTTTTAGTCCTTTCTGTAAACTCTTTGACGATCTTATGAGTAGATTGAAGTCGCGGCTTCTTCCCCTTTTTTCGGGCCATCATTCCAGACCTGTGTAATGCGCCCGGTGCTTGCATGGACGTCTGTGATCTCACTCTTAGGGTATGTTCACACAGTGTGTTGAGTCCATGTGAACATAAGTTTTTAGATGCATGTTTGGATCAGTCTATCGGACCCTAAACGGACCCAAACACATATCTAACAATGTGCAGTGTGATTTACATAGTTCCTACGAGTGATCGCCGCTGCATCTCATTGCATCTTTCGGATCCATTCTAAGAATTGACATGTCCATTCTTGGTCTGAAAGATGCAGCAGAAGCCCTATAATGAACTATAGGGTGCGATCCTGCTGCATCCAACATGCAGCCAAACACGCAGCTACGTGTTGGATTCCTTTCTGAATCCGATCGCCGCTGCGTTTTGGGATGTGATTTTCGGATCCACAATCGGGTCCAAAAACGCTGTCAGTGTAACATATTTTTATTGGATACGACTTAAGAACACAAAAAATTTTGTAATAAATTGTAAATATGCAAAAACGCTGCAGGAAGTGGGGGGAAAAAACGTTTTCAACAAAAACATCTCGAATCACATTTGTGGAGTCTCTGAATTTGTTCTGAGAAATAGTATTGCCTCCATCAGAATCCTTCATTGATGACATCAAATCTGATCTCATTATTTCCAGGCTAGAGAACGGCCTCTCTACACTAACATGGGTTGGTGGCAAAGCGGTGACCACAGGGGCAACATCGCTAACAATCTCAGGGTATAAAGGAATTGCCCCAGGAATTGCCTTTGAAAGCAAGTGAACAATTTTGTTGAGATCTGGTCAATCTGTTTGCTATGGGAGCGGAATCTTTTCCTCTACGGGAACGCTTTGCCTGCTCCATGTCATCCAAATGCTTTTCAAAATTAAACTCCTCATCTAATGAGGCTGAAGATATGGGAGCAGTAGCACTGGCCGGACCCAATTCCTCTTGCTCTTTGCACTGCATTGAACTAACTGGACCAACTAATTATATATTTTGGGAGTCGGTCCATTTTAGAACAACTCCGACTCCACAGCCCTGCTTTGCAGCCCTATGACCCTACTTCGGCCTCACATTGCGAATAATGCAGAAACTATATGTGGAGGGCAGCGCTTACTTTTTGCCACTTAGGAGGTTGGGGTATTTAGTACAGCGCTTTATCCACCACAGTGCAGCATTCAGCACCGAGAAGCAGCAAGTAAACCCCCATGTGGGGCCCTGACGCTCGGGGGGCCTCTGGTGCGGACGTCGGTGGTTGCGGTCGCTGCTCCCATCCTCTTCCTCCAGGTCCAGCTACTGTATAACCAGAGCTGGTGGGAGGCAGCTCCTCAGAGTAGCCCCGGATCATGAGAAGGGAATTAAAGGCATGAAGTGAGCATTGTAATGAAGTGGGCGCGCGGCTGACGTCAGTGATTGCTGCTTCCAGGTGGCCTAATGAGATGAAAATGAGGTTTATACCCTCGGTGGCTTTAAGCCAGGCTTGTTTTCTGCCCGTGATTGAATCTTAATGAGAAGACACTGCTGTGTGCAAACATGTCCGGGCCGGTCGCGGGATTGTTAAATCAAGACACGAGACGTGCGCCCTGGAAGCCAATGTGCATCCGTCTTGTGCGGGTGATGGGAAGCGATGGCCTGGAAGGCGCTGCTATTTATAGAGCTGGCGCAGGAGCTATGTATAGAATATCATTATAGGCACAGATGGGGGCCGTCTCCAGGAGGCGCCGCTGATCTCCCCCCGTGTACACGGCCCAGCTATTAACACCAGTGTGGAGGCCGGGAGGGCACAGATATTATGGAGAGGTCATTATTCGGCGTGCAGCAGGTGCTGCAGATTTTGGGGCACACCATTTATGTGGAAGAGTTTGTTGTTTTTACTTTTGCAGCATGTTAGACATAAAGATCTGAACTTAGCTGCAAGGTCTCCTGGTTTCTAGGTCGGCCAATGATACCCTAAATCAGTATATCAGCCACGGGTCCCCTATAACGGTGTATCGGCCACGGGTCCCCTATAACGGTGTATCGGCCACGGGTCCCCTATAACGGTGTATCGGCCGCCGATCCCTTACAGTGGTCCGGTCCCCTATAACGGTGCAGGAGCGGCCGCCGGTACCCTATAACGGTGCAGGAGCGCCCGCCGGTCCCCTATAACGGTGCAGGAGCGGCCGCCGGTCCCCTATAACGGTGCAGGAGCGGCCGTCGGTCGCCTATAACGGTGCACGAGCGGCCATCGATCCCCTATAACGGTGCAGGAGCGGCCGCCGGTTCCCTATAACGGTGCAGGAGCGCCCGCCGGTCCCCTATAACGGTGCAGGAGCGGCCGCCGGTCCCCTGCCACGCTGTAGTAACGCCCGCCGCTCTCCTGCCGCGCTGTAGTAGCGCCCGCCGCTCTCCTGCCACGCTGTAGTAGCGCCCACCGCTCCCCTGCCACGCTGTAGTAACGCCCGCCGCTCCCCTGCCACGCTGTATTAGCGGCCGCCTCTCTCCTGCCACGCTGTATTAGCGGCCGCCGCTCCCCTGCCACGCTGTAGTAACGCCCGCCGCTCTCCTGCCACGCTGTAGTAGCGCCCGCCGCTCTCCTGCCTCGCTGTAGTAGCGCCCGCCGCTCACCTGCCGCGCTTTAGTAGCGCCCGCCGCTCACCTGCACGCGTGTAGTAGCGCCCGCCGCTCCCCTGCCGCGCTGTAGTAGCGCCCGCCGCTCCCCTGCCGCGCTGTAGTAGCGCCCGCCGCTCCCCTGCCACGCTGTAGTAGCGCCCGCCGCTCCCCTGCCACGCTGTAGTAGCGCCCGCCGCTCCCCTGCCACGCTGTAGTAGCGCCCGCCGCTCCCCTGCCACGCTGTAGTAGCGCCCGCCGCTCCCCTGCCACGCTGTAGTAGCGCCCGCCGCTCCCCTGCCGGGTGTAGTAGCTCCCGCGCTCCCCTGCCACGCTGTAGTAGCGCCCGCCGCTCCCCTGCCACGCTGTAGTAGCGCCGCCGGCTCCCTGCCACGCTGTAGTAGCGCCCGCGCTCCCCGCCGCGCTGTAGTAAGCGCCCGCCGCTCCCCTGCCACGCATGTAGTAGCGCCCGCCGCTCCCTGCACGGCTGCTGTAGTAGCGCCCGCCGCTCCCCTGCCTCGCTGTAGTAGCGCCCGCCGCTCCCCTGCCACGCTGTAGTAGCGCCCGCCGTTCCCCTGCCACGCTGTAGTAGCGCCCGCCGCTCCCCTGCCGCGCTGTAGTAGCCCCCGCCGTTCCCCTGCCACGCTGTAGTAGCGCCCGCCGCTCCCCTGCCGCGCTGTAGTAGCGCCCGCCGCTCCCCTGCCACGCTGTAGTAGCGCCCGCCGCTCCCCTGCCGCGCTGTAGTAGCGCCCGCCGCTCCCCTGCCGCGAAGTAGTAGCGCCCGCCGCTCCCCTGCCCGCTGTAGTAGCGCCCGCCGCTCCCCTGCCACGCTGTAGTAGCGCCCGCCGCTCCCCTGCCACGCTGTAGTATCGCCCGCCGCTCCCCTTTAATCGCTTCCTCTTGTTCTTCACATTTTCTCTGTGCGTTCGTCTCCTTGAATGAGACCAGTCTCCTATTTCCAATGCAAATTTACCAAGGCTCTGTTGCGGGGATGGTCCTGAGCGCCGCCGGGTCAATATTAGCTTTTCGGAGAGATTGCGCTAACGCGTGAGCCGCTTCCCGGACACCAAACCGTAATTATCCCTCTGTTTGTCAATCAATAAATTAGTGCTCAGAGGAACGTCCTCCTCCCGCCTCGTGCGGCGGGCGCTGCCGGTGGGAAGCAGAGCGGTCGCCGCCCGCAGATATTACAGCAATTGGCTGTGTGCGTTATATAGCGGTAATGGGGCGGACTGTACGTGATTAATGGCTCCGCTGCCGCCAGTCATTACCTCATGTTACATCGCTTTACTCTGGTTACTGCCGCCATTTTTGACTCTTTCCTGAGATTTTGGTCACATGACTGTGAACCACCAATCAGCACCTGTGCATGGAGTGATCGTAAGCACATAGCAAAGATGGGCGCCAGCATGTGGTGTTAGAGATAGTCTCGCTCTTCACTGCATCCCCGGATTTTGCAATTTTAAGTACTAACCTTAAAGGGGTTTTACCACAAAGGTATTTCATGCCTGCTTTGTCCTGCTTCAGCTTTTTGTGTCTTCAAAAGGGGTTGTATATGATTTGTTTGAACTGCATGTCATGTGACCCAACAGACTGACATCACCTTTCCTTATTCCCTACACTGTGCTCACTCTAGTCAACCAAAGGTCTGTTTATGTAAAGAACTGTGAGTAGCTACAATATAGCTGAGTGGTTAGCACTTGTGCCTTTTAGCATAGGGGTTCTAGGATCAAATCCTTACAGGAAGCAAACATGGATTTTATTTTTCTCCGTGCACATACCTGATTGAGGTTTCTTTTTTCTTATTTATTTATTTATTTAGTTATTTATTTGTATTGTTTGACTAATTACTAAGGAGTACAGAGAACAGGAGTAGAATGACAGCACCTGGGGTTGAACACTCGCTCAGCAGTGAGTGTGTGTGATTACTAAGGAGCACAGAGGACAGGAGTAGAAGGACAGCACCTGGGGTTGAACATTCGCTCAGCAGTGAGTGTGTGTGATTACTAAGGAGTTCACAGGATGGGAGTAGAATGACAGCACCTGGGGTTGAACACTGACTCAGCAGTGAGTGTGTATGATTACTAAGGAGGACAGAGGACAGGAGTAGAATGACAGCAGCTGGGGTTGAACACTTGCTCAGCAGTGAGTGTGTAATTACTAGACAGGGAAGATACTGACAGTAGCTGCTTGAGAGGAGAGGTGATGACTGAGCATGTGCGGCCAGGACTGAAGAGCTCTCACTGGTCGTATCCCCTGGTGATGAGCTGTAAACAATGGATCACTAAAGGAGCAGCTAAAAGAAAAATGGTGCAGAATTTTTAATAATGACGAAGGGTGAAAATGTTTATTATCTAAAGGGAACCTGTAACATAGGTTGTGCCCCCCTTGCTGAGGGCAGCACAAGCCAGTGTCAGACCTGCTGTTTCCAGCGCTGTGTCCCTTATTCTGTAAGATGCTGGAGTTTTAGAGCATTTACCCCTCAAATCTTATTCATGAAGAGGTGTTAGCCCCGCCCACCAAACGCTAGCTCCACCCACTGGCAGTTATTCACATGTTTCTACCTATTCAAAGCAATAGGTTTATTAGTTGAGGTGGGCTCTTCAAATGACTCTTCTGGCTGAAAACTGCAGATTTCAGCATTAAATACACGAAAACTGCATCATATTACAGAATAAGGGGCACAGCGCTGGAAACAGCAGGTCTGACACTGGCTTGTGCTGTCCTCAGCCAGGGGGGCATAACCTATGTGACAGGTTCTCTTTAATTTGCAAGCTTCACACATCAATTTTACTTCGTGGCAAAACCACTTAAAAGGGAATTGATCACTAATTTTATTATATTTTTTTCACTAATTAAAACCAGATACTGATGCATTTTCTTTTATTCTTTGCTGTTTTTATTTTCTGATTGTAGATTTATTTTATTTTTGATTATGGGGGCGGCCATCTTGCCTGAACTGCTTTTAGCATCATTTGAAGAGATGCTTTACAGCAGTTTCATGGCCATAGGAGCCTGTGAACAGGAGCATTGACTTCTATAGGAGAGTGTTGTGAGCATGCTCTGTGACCTGGGAATAAGTCAGTGTGCAGGGAGGGGGCGATGTGACATCTCCTATTGTGACTGGTGGATCCTGTGTTATCTATATACATTGGGGGGTCACCTTTCAGTGTAATCCTGCCTGCGCTGATAATGAGGAGACTGCTGAGAAGTGATCTCTACAGAACAGGAAGTGACAGAGTATTATTAGGGCTGGTGGCCAAAATGAGGACTGCAGGATTTGAGGATTTTTAAAAATATTGATCGCGATATAGAAAAATATATATATTAATAATTCTTAAAACATGTTTAACATAAAAATATAAATTAAACAATAGTTTTTTCTTCTGATGACATATTCCCTTAAAAGCTGTTCTTGGTGAAAAAAAAATTTTCTTCTGAATAATATCCCTTCCCTGTAATTGTGATTAGATTTGTTCTGGCTTCCTGACATTGTACATACCGTAGTTACATAGATTGTTAGGCTGAAAAAATACAGACGTCCATCCAGTTCAGCCTATTGCGCTACAGTGTTGATCCAGAGGAAGGGAAAACCCCCATGAGGTAGAAGCCAATTGTCTTTATTTTAAAGAAAAATTCTTTCCCGACTCCAATCTGGCAATCAGGATAAATCCCTGGATCAGCGACCCTTCTCCAGAATCCCGGTCACTATAACTTGTTTTTTTTATTACATCTAGAAATGTATCCAGACCCTTCTCCAGAATCTGGGTCCCAATAACTTGTTCTATTATTACATCTAGAAATGTTCCAGACCCTTTCTCCAGAATCCGGGGTCCCTTTTAACTTGTTCTATTATTACATCTGAAATGTTCAGACCCTTCTCCAGAATCCTGGGTCCCTATAACTTGTTCTATTATTACATCTAGAGATGTATCCAGACCCTTCTCCAGAATCCTGTCCCTAAACTTGTTCTATTATTACTTCTAGAATGTATCCGGGACCCTTCTCCAGAATCCCGGTCATTATAACTTTTTTATATTATTACATTAGAAATGTATCCGGCCCCTTCTCCAAAATTTCCCGGTCACTATAACTTGTTATATTACATCTAGAAATGTATCCAGACCCTTTCTCAGATTCCTGGTCCTATAACTTGTTATATTTTTTACATCTAGAAATGTATTCCAGACCCTTCTCCAGAACCCTGGTCCCTATAAACTTGTTCTATTATTCATCTAGAAATGTCTCCAGACCCTTCTCCGAACCCCGGTCACTATAACCTGTTATATTATTACCTCTAGAAATGTATCCAGACCCTTCTCCAGAATCCCGGTCACTATAACGTGTTCTATTACATCTAGAAATGTATCCAGACCCCTCTCCAGAGTCCCGGTCACTATAACTTGTTATATTACATCTCGAAATGCATCCAGATCCTTTTTGAACTCTGTTAGTGAATTCACCAAGACAAGTTCCTCTGGCAGAGAGTTCCACAGTCTCACAGGCCAGTATAGTCTAGTATAGCTCTTACACAAAGTCAAGTCACATTATTATGACCTGGGCTGATATACAGTGTATGCAGCCCGGACAGCAGATTGCTGGGCTGGAAGGGACTCCATAATGTCCTGGTAGGTTGTCACAGATATCTGTAGCCAACTGCACCCACAGCTGCTAGAAGTTCCATAGAGCCAACACCACCATCCAGGGGCCCCACACAGGCTCCATTGGGGAATAAGGGGTCGGGGTAGTACTAGGAGGACTTGTTTCTGCTCTTCCAACCAATGTCGGAAATTTCTAGCTGTGTGACATGTCGCATTGTCTTGTTGGAAGATCCCATGGATGTACGGGATCTACAAGGAGGGACTCATACCCAAATCAGGTGAGAGCACCTTCCACATGGATAAGTGGCCCAGAGAATGCACCGAAAACCTTCCCGAGACTATAACACTGCTATCGGTAACGTTCATCGTCTGCTCCGGGGCCCCATACACAGTAGGGTTAGCAGAGGTGCAGTGACATCCGTCTGCTCTGGGGCTTCATACACAGTAGGGTTAGCAGAGGTGCAGTGACATCCGTCTACTCCGGAGCCCCATACACAGTAGGGTTAGCAGAGGTGCAGTGACATCCGTCTGCTCATGGGCCCCATACACAGTAGGGTTAGCAGAGGTGCAGTGACATCCGTCTGCTCCACTGCCCCATTACACAGTAGGGTTAGCAGAGGTGCATGTGACATCCGTCTGCTCCGGGGCCCCATACACAGTAGGGTTAGCAGAGGTGCAGTGACATCCGTCTGCTCCGGCCCCATACACAAGTAGGGTTAGCAGAGGTGCAGTGACATCCATCTGCTCCGGGGCCCCATACACAGTAGGGTTAGCAGAGGTGCAGTAACATCTGTCTGCTCCGGGCCCCGTACACAGTATGGTTAGCAGAGGTGCAGTGACATCCGTCTGCTCCAGGCCCCATACACAGTAGGGTTAGCAGAGATGCAGTGACATCCGTCTGCTCCGGCCCCATACACAGTAGGGTTAGCAGAGGTGCAGTGACATCCGTCTGCTCCGGGGCCCCATACACAGTAGGAATAGCAGTGGGACAGTGACATCCGTCTGCTCTGGTGCCCCATACACAGTAGGGTCAGCAGAGGTGCAGTGACATCCGTCTGCTCTGGGGCCCCATACACAGTAGGGTTAGCAGAGGTGCAGTGACATCCGTCTGCTCCGGGCCCCATATAAAGTAGGGTTAGCAGAGGTGCAGTGACATCCGTCTGCTCCGGGGGCCCATATACAGGTAGGGTTAGCAGAGGTGCAGTGACATCCGTCTCCTCCAGGGCCCATACACAGTAGGGTTAGCAGAGGTGCAGTGACATCCGTCTGCTCCGGAGCCCCATACACAGTAGGGTTAGCAGAGGTGCAGTGACCTCGGTCGGCTCCGGGGCCCCAATACACAGTAGGGTTAGCAGAGATGCAGTGACTCCTACTGCTCTGGGGCCCCAAACACAGTAGATTAGCAGAGGTGCAGTGACACCCGTCTGCTCAGGCCCCATACACAGTAGGGTTAGCAGAGGTGCAGTGACATCCGTCTGCTCTGGGGCCCCATACACAGTAGGGTTAGCAGAGGTGCAGTGACATCCATCTGCTCCAGGCCTCATACACAGTAGGGTTAGCAGAGGTGCGGTGACATCTGTCTGCTCCTGTGTCCAATACACAGTAGGGTTAGCAGAGGTGCAGTGACTTCTATGGTGCATGGTGCTTCGCAGTCACCTATTGACATTGGCGCCATTTCTCTGCTCACAATACTTTCTCCACAGCAGCCGCCGTCAGGTCACAGACTGCTCAGCGTCAGAGATACCAACACTCTGCACCCAAAAACCGATAATCCTCCCAACTCTGATAAATCTCTCATTTTCTCCATGACCGCAACGAGGGATATGTAAGCCAACAGCCTATCACACCTTATATACCCACCAAGCCAGCGCACCATACAGGACTTTCTACATGAGCTGCGCGCCGAGGGAAGTGTTCATGATGATGTCCCGGCCTCCTCGCCTTACACTTGTTATGTGCCCTGCAGTTCATACGTCTTCTTAATCTAGTCGGACGCTCCTCGTCCATCTTTCTGTCCGTCTTCTATCTCGGTTTCTTCCAGGTGTCACATATTTCCCACCCTCCATTTGTCACGCTTCTCCTCGTGTTCGGCCTCTAATCCGTCCGCGCACGTTTTTGCTGCGGGCTATCGATCATCGTCCCGGAATTAGCTGGGATTTCGCAGATCTCTTCCATATTTACGCGGGGCTGCGCAGGCTCAGCGACAGGTTGACGTATGTCGCCGATCCGCTGCCTCAGCAGCACCTCGCACCCTCCCCGCGCTGTCACCAGGCGCCCATTCATCAAGGTGCTCATCTCGGAGCTGACGTCAGTCACCCAGCGTCTACGTGACGGATGTCGGAGGCGAGCGGCAGGTCTCGCTCTCCCCCCTCAGAGACTCCGGCCGGGGAGGGGGACGAGTATAGTGGAATTTAATCCGGGGGGCGCGGAGCCTTCGCTGCTGCTCCAGAGACCTTTTGGCCTCCATATGTTAAGGCAAATCCTCAAAGCGACTGCTCGCCGGAGCCGCAGAGAGAATTTTGGCTTTTTTTGTTAAATTGTTCGACCATTGAAATAAACGGGATCTGTAAGCGACGGCCGCGCGGCGAGATAATAGCGGGTTGTTCCGGTGAAGACGCGGCGGCATTATAGCCCATTGTACGGACGGAACGGGCCGCCGGGTGATTATTATCTGTACAGTGTGATGGGAGGGAAGGCAGTGAAATCAAGAATAGTGGCGTATCTAAGCCTATCGAGCTGCTGTATCCAAGTCTATCATGCTTGATACTATGCTGAGCTTGTGTATCTAATCAAATGTGTAGTACAATCTGCTGAGCTGGCATATCAAAACCTCTAACGTGTGATACTGCCCGCTGAGCCTATGTATCTAATCCTACGTGTGATTACACTCTGTTGAGCTGCTGTATCTGAGCCTGTCATGTGATAATTTCTTTGGAGTTGCTGTATCTAAGCTTGTCATGCTTTATACTGTCTTCTGAGCTATGTATCTATTGTGCGATGTATCTAGGGCTATGGTGTGATACTTCCTGCTGAATTGTGTATCTAAGCTTATCATGTCTGATACGTCCTGCTGAGCTGTGTACCTACGACTGTCATGTGTGATATGGTCTGCTGAGCTGTGTATCTGTTGTGTGATGTATCTAGGGCTATGGTGTGATACTTCCTGCTGAGCTGTGTATCTAAGCTCATCATGTCTGATACGTCCTGCTGAGCTGTACCTAAGCCTGTCATGTGTGGTACTGTCTGCTGAGCTGTGTATCTGTTGTGTGATGTATCCAAGCCTATCATGTGTGATACTGACTGCTGAGCCTATATGTATCTAATTCCAAGTGGGATGCAGCCCGCTGAGCTGCTGTTTCTGGGCCTGTCAGATCCAGTCTCCTTTGGAGATGCTGTATCTAAACTAGTCATGTTTGATACCGTCTACTGAGCTGTTTATCTATTGTATGATGTATCTAAACCTATCATGTGTGATACTGCCTGCTGAACTGTGTACCTAAGCCTGTCATGTGTGATACTGTCTGCTGAGCTGTGTATCTGTTGTGTGATGTATCTAAACCTATCATGTGTGATACTGCCTGCTGAACTGTGTACCTAAGCCTGTCATGTGTGATACTGTCTGCTGAGCTGTGTATCTGTTGTGTGATGTATCTAAACCTATCATGTGTGATACTGCCTGCTGAACTGTTTATCTATTGTGTGGTGTATCTAAGCCTATCATATGTGATACTGCCTGCTGAGCTATATATCTATTGTGTGATGTGTCTAAGCCTATCATGTGGGATACAGTCTGCTGAACTGTGTATCTATTGTGTGGTGTATCTAACCCCATCATGTGAAATAGAAAAAAAGGGAGGAGATGGCGCTCTTTTGTGAAAGTACGTCTGATTAGTAGAAAATAGAATAAAATAATAAGGTGCTCACCTGATGGTGTTGTGCGACTATTTTAGAGGCACAACACTCATAAGAACTTGGTTGGCTTAGCAAAGCCCCGGGGACAGCAGCCGCGTGGTCCGTGTCTCTAATGCCAGACGGACATCAGGAGATAGCAGAGGACAACCGAGGGAAAAATGGACCGGGCACTCGTCTCGTGGAACGAATCCTCGTGCAAAATCAACGTAGGATTAAAACGTTCACTTTATTCCATAAAAAGTATTAAGAAGGTGACCCTAACACTTATAGTAACTTGCATAACGCGTTTCGTGCTATCAAGCACTTCACTTAAGCATCTGAAGTGCTTGATAGCACGAAACGCGTTATGCAAGTTACTATAAGTGTTAGGGTCACCTTCTTAATACTTTTTATGGAATAAAGTGAACGTTTTAATCCTACGTTGATTTTGCACGAGGATTCGTTCCACGAGACGAGTGCCCGGTCCATTTTTTCTTGTCCTCTAACCCCACCATGTGTGATACAGTCTGCTGGACTGTATATCTATTGTGTGATGTAGCTAAGCCTATCATGTGTGATACTGTCTGCTGAGCGGTGTATCTGTTGTGTGATGTATCTAAGCCCATCATGTACGGTGGGAAAAAAAAGTGTCTGGGTTACGGAATTATTTTGGTCAGCTCCTCCTTCGATTCCGCCACCAACGGGCTCCGGAGTATAACTGTATAAGATACCGGAGTGCTGAGCACTTAGAAAAGAGAGGGATAAATGGCGAGAAGACTATAGAGAAACAAAGGGTTTACAAGAACATAAATACATCTACACGGACAACGCGTTTCTCGCTCTGTAGTGCTTCCTCGGGTCCTGTCACAGAGCGAGACACGCGTTGTCCGTGTAGATGTATTTATGTTCTTATAAACCCTTTGTTTCTCTATAGTCTTCTCGCCATTTATCCCTCTATTTTCGACGTGCCCAGCACTCCGGTATCTTAAGTCTATCATGTGTGACACTGCCGCCACCCGCGCAGTGTCCCCTCTGCGGCAGGCTCCTGCGCTGTCAGGGTGCAGTGATAGATGGCAGCGCGGTGCTGGCAGTGACACGGATCATCATGAGGCTCAGCGATGGCCTCCGGTGCCGCAGGGTAAATCGTGCATCATCCAGTGAGAGCCGCCCGTCCTCCCGTCCTATCTGCTCCCTCACTCATAAATGTCTCCTTCCAAGCAGAACGCCTGGTAGAAGTCATCTCGCTGCCAGGACGCCGGGCACAGCTGGCACACGCTGCGCACACATGAGGATACATGACATGAGAGCGGCCACCAGTCCCTGCAGAGCTGCCACCTTATAGCTGTCCGTCCTAAGTGCATATATATCAAACTCCAGCCCCGGGGACCACCACGTCCTGATATGTGGCCCCCGAGAGCTTGGTCGCAGGGCAGGGAGGGACCAGGGCTGGATACAGAAGGTCTGGCTCTTCACTTTCCTCAGAGGATGCAACCAGTGCTTGGCAGAGGTGGCAGCACCAGTACTGGGAGCGGGCGCCATCTTGGATTTGAAGCCCCAGCGCTCACCTTCACACCACAAGCGGTAGATGGTGGCACTGCTCTGACAGCCCTACCCAGGCCCCATCGCTATCTTCTAATGGGAAACCATAATGGTGATGTGACCCTCGGTGAAAAGGACCTCGATGTCCCTGCTTTTGTGTGAAGCCGCTCAGTAATATATTCCGCCATATCTGAGGTACCGGAAATAGAGCCTGGGTGACCACCACCGATGGGCCGCAGTACCAGGGCTGTGGAGTCGGTGCCTATTTTGCAGGAGTCGGAGTCCTAAAATGGACTGACTCCGATTCCCAAACTATAAAATAAGTCGGTCCAGTTTGATGCAGTGCAAAGAGCAATTTTATATACAGTCATCTTACTACCGATCTTATACATAAATGTGACTTGCAAGTATTTAGCACCTGCTTAGTTCTGCAGATTCTTTCCTGTAACTGCATTGTTACTGTTTTGCTCCTAAAAATCAAAATGTTAATTTTTATTATTTTGTTAGCATTTGGGAAATCCACCTTTTGGTTTTCAGCTCTGCCTGAATCCTTCTGGGCTCTGAATCAGATTCAATCATTTCTTGACCAAAATCTGATCCCAGGTGTCTTCTACACATTCAAAGATCAAAACATTGTTACCCTTTTGCTTGTCAGTGTCTGTTCTCCCTAAATAGCTTGAATATTGTATCATAAAGTGATAAACAGCCGGATGTAACCATTTTACTATAGTAAAGTTATCACCTAAACATGCGCCGTGTATGAGGGAGTCGGGAGTCGGAGGTTTGGGAAATGTCGGGGTTTTGGCTTGCCGACTCCACAGCCCTGCGCAGTACAGCCCATTGGTGTAAAAAATATATATAATACTGTTCAGAACAGCTCCCTTTGGCCTTGTAAACAGTGACACATAATCAGTATCGACCCATTCGTAAAATGCTGAAATATTGAAATATAACATTTATCCCGTAGGCTGAACACTGTAAAAGAGAAAAACTTCCCAGCGCCAAATTTTACTTTTTTTGGTCATTTTGAGTTCCCATGAAATTGGAATAAAAAGTCATTGAAAAGTCGCCCCTATCCCGAAATGGTGCCGGGTCGGTCAATCGAAAGACCAAGAGGTTATCGGACACAGAAAATGAAGCCGCAGAGAAACTGTAAAAAAATAGAAAAACCCTGCGCGTTTTGAATCAGCGGATTGGAACCGACTGCAGAATACAGATAACGCATCATATATACCGCAGCGCGGACACCTTAAAAGCCAAACCTCCACAAAAGTGACGCATGTGGATTCTTTCTGTCTTGCTTGGATTTTCTATGGCATCATTTAAAATTACAACTTGTCCCGAAAAAAAAAAAAAAAAAAACCTTCAGACGACTATGTAGAGGAAAAATTAAAAAGTTGTGACTCTTGGAAGGCTGGGAGGGAAAGAATAAACATGAAATTGTAACTGCTTAAAAGGGTTTTTCCACCATGCTGTTTCAAAGAGCCACAGGCAGCTTCAGACTCTCACTTCCTTGTCAGGCTGTGGGTGGTTCTATAGCAGTGATTGACGCTTTGCTGTTCCTAGCTGATTGTATTCTAGGGACATGACTGCAGGAGAGTTATAATATGTAGTGCACAAGGTTACAGAGCTCTAAGAGTTTAAACTTGTCTTTAAAATAGCTAAACACACTCCTGTGATAGAGATAAGACTCTGCAGGGAGTGACTCATCATGATCAGACTGACAGCAGCTTGGATCAATCAGATAAGAGAGACAGCAGGGAGAGGTGATCGGTAAAGATGTGTACTATAAGAGGTGATAAAATCATCTTTATCCCCTGAACAAAGCTAAATCAGAAAAGCAATGTATTTGGTAATAGTCTTCATTTACCTTTCCCTACATGTTAAATACCAATCATTGTGGTGAGCAAAGCCCTTTAAATTATCCTTATCTGAGATTAAACTTGTTTTTTTCCTCCCAGCGCTCTTCCTTACGATGCTGTGTTCTTCATGAGTGACAGCAATTATGGAGATGAAGATTCACGTTCCCTTCAGACTATTTATGTAAATGGCCCTAAATTGATGTGATTGCTGATTCCATTACATCTGCTTTTAGTTCTCGGCTCTGGAGCAGTGGAGCGCACCGAATATTCCTGCATCTACATATGGTGCTTTAAATAAGGTTGTCAGGATGGTCCACCTGGTGGGTGCCCTGAGGTCATGGGGCCAGTGTCGAACTGGGATGCCTGGTTCACCAATGGAGTTGATTCTTGGAGCCCGCCAGTGGAGATAATTCTTGGGCCCACCAGTGAAGCTGAATTTTGGGGCCCACCAGTGGAGCTGATTTTTGGGGCCCACCAGTGGAGCTGATTTTTGGGGCCCACCAGTGGAGTTGATTTTTGGGGCCCACCAGTGGAGATGATTCTTGGGGCCCACCAGTGGAGCTGATTCTTGGGGCCCACCAGTGGAGCTGATTCTTGGGGCCCATCAGTGAAGCTGATTCTTGGGGCCCATTAGTGGAGCTGATTCTTGGGGCCCATTAGTGGAGCTGATTCTTGGGGCCACCAGTGGAGTCGAATCCTTGGGCCCACCAGTTGTGTCGAATCCTGGGGCCCACCAGTGGAGTCGAATCCTGGGGCCCACCAGTGGAGTCGAATCCTGGGGCCCACCAGTGGAGTCGAATCCTGGGGCCCACCAGTGGAGTCGAATCATGGGGCCCACCAGTGGAGTCGAATCCTGGGGCCCCCCAGTGGAGTCGAATCCTGGGGCCCACCAGTGGAGCTGATTCTCGGGGCCCATCAGTGGAGCTGATTCTCGGGGCCCACCAGTGGAGCTGATTCTCGGGGCCCACCAGTGGAGTTGATTCCTGGGGCCCACCAGTGAAGTTGATTCTCGGGATCCACCAGTGAAGTTGATTCTCGGGATCCACCAGTGGAGTTGATTCTCGGGATCCACCAGTAGAGTTGATTCTTGGGGCCCACCAGTAGAGTTGATTCTTGGGGCCCACCAGTAGAGTTGATTCTTGGGGCCCACCAGTGGAGCTGATTCTTGGGGCCCAGCAATAAAGTTGATTCTTGGGGCCCACCAGTGGAGATGATTCTTGGGGCCCACCAGTGGAGTTGATTCTTGGGGCCCACCAGTGGAGATGATTCTTGGGGCCCACCCGTGGAGTTGATTCTAGGGGCGCACCAGTGGAGTTGATTCTCGGGGCCCACAAGTGAAGTTGATTCTCGGGATCCACCAGTGGAGTTGATTCTTGGGGTCCACCAGTGGAGATGATTCTTGGGGCCACCAGTGGAGATGATACTTGGGGCCACCAGTGGAGATGATTCTTGGGGCCCACCAGTGGAGATGATTCTTGGGGCCACCAGTGGAGATGATTCTTGGGGCCACCAGTGGAGGTGATTCTTGGTTTCCACCAGTGGAGATGATTCTTGGGGGCCACCCGGGGGGTTGATTTTTGGGTCCCCCCAGTGCAGTGCTTTTTGGCCCCTTTCTCATCTACTGT
>JAODAL010030459.1:0-49946 GCA_025379985.1 Phyllomedusa bahiana
GGGGGTTTGCGGATTCTTCAGGTCAACTATGTTAAACCGTAGTTGAGGAACTGACTTAGAAGACAGCAGCACATTGTGAAAGGTCTACGAAGGTGAAGCTGGACCTCAGTATCCCTTTAGGCACCTGTAAATCTTTACATACCATGGAAATCTGCGTAACTGAAAGATGTTACTTTTCTATTGTGTTAGGGGTTTGCAGATACTTCAGGTCAACCTAAGTAACATACTTCATACTGGCAACCTTGACTGAACAACCATAGGAACCAAAATATTGGAAGTTTTCCCCTTTAGGCACCTGGGGATCTTTACATACCATGGAAATCAGTGTCACTACGAGATTTCTTACGCTTCTTTTGTATTGTGTTAGAGGTTTGCAGATTCTTCAGGTCAACTACCCTGTTTCCCCGAAAATAAGACATTCCCCGAAAATAAGACATAGTGCATTTTTTTATGCATTCGAGTTTGGTCTTTGCTGATTTTGGGTGATGAATAATAAGTATTAATACATGTTGATTTTTTTCATCAATAATGTGAATTCTTGTTTATGGAAAAAAAAGACATCCCCTAAAAGTAAGTCTTGTCGTTTTGGAGAAAAATTAATATAAAAACCTGTTTTTTTAGGGGAAAGGGGTTTTTTAAAGGTAGTTGGGAAATGATTTTGAAGGGCAGCAGCACATTGTGAAAAAGGGTTTCGAAGGTGAAGCTGGGGCCTCAGTTTCCCTTTGGACCCGTAAAAACTTTTCATACAGGAAAATCTGGTAACTGAAAGATGTTACTTTTTTTTGTTTTTAGGGGTTGCGACCTTAGGGCAACTAAGTAACACTACCTTTGCCCCGGGAAAACCCTTTTTATATCAAGAATCATCAGGAACACAGCATATTGGCAAGCCTATACCTTTAGGCACCTGGGGATCTTTACCTACCATGGAAATCTGGGTCACTACGAGATGTTACTTTTGTGTTGTGTTTAGGGAAAAGTTTGAGGTCTTCAGGCAACTGTATTAAACCAAAATGAGGGAATGACTTTAATTGCATAGAAAACAGAGCCGTTTTGGGAAGGGGTTTGAAGAAGAAGCTGGACCTCACTATATCCATTTACGTATTTGTCAAGCAAATCTTTATTGGTTATGGGCAATAACCTTCACATTCTGCTAGACTCAGCGGAAGCTCTCTCCACACCCCATACACACGAACACGCACAACACGCAAACAGAACACATTTCTTGTATAAGAGAAAAGTGGAAGAAAAATGTTACCCATAAGGAGTCTCCGTTTCACCCGCTTGTCCACATCAGTAACTGACTTTGGGAAATTTCTCAGAAGCTCAATTGCACCCCATCTTTTCAAAAAACAATTAAAAGGGCAAAAATGGGCATTTTGGTTTAAACAAAAGCCCCCAAAAAATTCTCGACAGCCTCTTGGCAATGGACATCCAAAGTCTACAAGCCAGCAGTGATAGCATGGAATCCCTTACGTAGAGTGTTAATCCCTTTGCAAAGCCCACCAGAGAAATAATTAGTGGCCCGGAAAGGATGAGTGAAGTTGTGTAGACGGAGAAGAGATCCTGTTAATATTTCAGGCAATGAAAGAAAAAGTGATTAAAGTTCTCAAGAACCAAGAAGAGTTCCACAATGTGAGTAGACAGTGCACAGTCCGGTGATGGATGATTAACAGACACTCAAGAGACAGACCTTTTAATAAGGTGACATAGAGAAGGCACACATAGCATGCATGGACACAACCCAGACCACGAGAGGAAAAAAAAAAAAAAAAAAAGAGAAGAAGATCATTTGGGCAGTGCTGGTTGCCTGCTTGTCTATGGAATACACTTAAGTAGACATTCAGATGTCGCAAAAATAGATTCTAATAATTGGTCAACATGCAGTGAAGCAAAAAAAAAGCAGCAGAAGGATAAAAAAAAGAAAAAAGGTAAGTTCATATGTGTACATGACACTTCCATACAGTATTACAAAGAAAGGACTACTAGAGGTGGTCTACAGAAGGTTAGAAGGACATGACAACAAGAGAAAGGATGATCTGAGAAGCAGTAGGTTAGTAAAGCCGTTGTAGGATGGAGACCAAACGAACGGATGGATAGAAGAAAGGGGTGTGAAGCAGATTATCATTGTGATGCCTCGGGTTTTAAAAGGATCTCCACGTTTTTTTGTATCCACCAATTCTAAATAAGATGATTTGCACCAACTTCACTGGAAGTCGATTGTAAAAATGTCTACATGTGAGCTGAAGAACTAACTGGCACGGCTATAATAATCTTTTCCGTCACAAGGCTCAGTGAGTAGGATGCAACTTGAGGATGCTACATCTAAAAGCAGGCGCTGCAGATCTTTTCCCAGGAGTTTTCTAGAATCTTTCAATTTCAGTGGAACATCAAGAGAGTAAGTCTCCACATGTCGACATGGTGCCTCTCCCTAATGGGAAACCTTTTAGGGTATGTTCACACGGCTTAATTGCGGGGCGTACAGTACGCACCGCAACTACGCTGGTGTTCAGGAGTTGCACTGATCAGCGCGTACTCCCGAGGCGCGGGGGACCGGCATCCCGCCGACCCCATAGACATGCATTACTCGCGGCGGGTATTCGCCGCAAGTAAATGACATGTCACTTATCTCCCCGCGCGTATTGTACGAGCGGGGAGAGGAGGCATAATCCATGGATTACCGTAATGATTGGGGTGCATTTTGCTCGTATTAGAGCGCAGTACGCTGCAAAATATGTGGTAAAATGCGCCCCAAAATAAGCGGTGTGAACATACACTTAGAGCTACGTTCATTGACACCCACCTAACTAGCTAGTATTCTACTCTGCACTGATGAGGTAATACCCCGAAACAGCCATCTGCAGATCAACTGGCATGGCTATAATAATCTTTCACGTCACAAGGCTCAGTGAGTTGGAAGCAACTTGAGGATGCTACATCTAAAAGCGGGCGCTGCAGATCTTTTCCCAGGAGCCTTCTAGAATCTTTAAATTTCAATGGAACATCAAGAGAGTAAGTCTCCACATGTCGACATGGTGCCTCTCCCTAATGGGAAACATTACCCCTTTAGAGCTACGCTCATTGCCTCTCACCTAGCCAGCCAGTATTCTACTCTGCACTGATGAGAGGCAATACTCCAAAACAGCCATCTGCAGATGAACTGGCATGGCTATAATAATCACTTTTATACTGTAAGGCTCAGTGAGTCGGATGTGACTCAAGGAATGCTACATCTAATAGAGGGTGCTGCAGATGTGGTGTACTCCTTCTCTGTCCTCATCTCAAAAAAACTTTAGCCCTGATTAATCGGGGGTAGACTGGTTGTTCGAGTTATCTTCTTTTACAACCCAATTTATATGCCTGGAGCTAAATCAGACTCTTAGGTTATTAGACTGTTCAGCTTAAAGTGACATTGGCTCTATGCTGACATCAGGAAAAGGATAAAGTCACGTCATTCCCCATTTCACATTTTAAGGTCTAAGATACATGTTTCATCACAGGTAATCCTTTTAATATTGGGGAAGTCACAGTCAACCAGCACCTGCTTCAGGAGAACTTTCATAGTACTCAATGGCCATTCATATTAAGGATACCCTATTAAGCTATAGATAGCCCGGGTCCACTAGGGGTAAGGGCCCTCAAAAGGAGTAACGTTCCTCATTAGGTAGAGTCATGGTGTAGGTGTTTTTCAAGGCCTTCCAATGGATACCACCAACGGAGGCCAAAAAGGTGATGTTTATTGTACCAAAAAGGTAGCAAAAAAATTCCGAAAGTCTGCAGATCATCTTATTACTGATTAATTTTTAAAAAAAAATGGGTGGACACCATCTTTAATTTTCTATGCAGTTATTGGTCAGGGGAAATTCACATGCAGCAAACAAAATAAAAAGAAAGTCAGGTGAGGCAAACAAACAAATGCATTAAAGGAAAAAAAAGAAGAGTAATTTGTCTAGCATTGCAAACGCTTTGCGGTCTTGTAATGATGCCATGAGACGCACCATACAAGCTGGCAAGGTATGTAGAGGTGGGTCAGGAGTGTAAAGGGCAGCTGCCTATCTCTGGCAACACTACATGATTGAGTGAACGACACATTTAACAAGTTCTAGATTAGATAAGGCTGCAACGAGGCTCTTTTTGAGTTTACTTTTATCATTGAATATCAGCAGAATATGATATTTTTGAAAAAATATATTCATAAAACATCAGTTTTAAGACAAGACAGGCAATCAGGGACCATCACCAGAAAGCAGAGTAATTCAGAACGAAAAAAAAAATAAAAAAAGATAAAAAAATAAAAAAATAATGAAAAAACACATTAAAATCCAAACCAAGCTTTTTTTTTTCCAATTCACCACAGGAAACCAAAAACAAATCGAATAGAAGAGGGAAGGGAAGGGGTGGACACAGGGATCAAATGTGACTGACAATAGGAATCTAAACATGTAAAAAAAACATTATTCATAGACAAGATTAGAATAAAAAACCATCATGGTTTCCGCCTTCAATGGCACTGCAGGAGAAATAAACGTCAGGCTCTCGTGTATATTTGTGGAACTTCTTACACAAAACACAAGTCGATGTCGTTCCAGTTGAAAACATACGTTTTGGCAGTTCAATGAAAACGGTTTATTTTTTATTATGAAGCGCAATTTCACGCACATTAGACATAAAAGCAGCACAAGCTCTGAATAAAAGCCCAAAGGGAGAGAGCAAAAACATAACACAATGAACATATTTAAGAATAACTAAAAAGTTTTAACATTTATATGACCCCTACAGTTACCCGTATCATCTATGATGCTCTGCCACTGGCTAGCTAGAAAGGGGTAAAATTGCTAATTAGGGAGAGGCACCATTTAGGTGTGTAGAAGCTTTTACACCATTCATTGCTCCACTGAAATATAAATATATTCAAAAAGGTTCATGGGAAATGAGCCGGTACTCTACAGCATCATCTTTTGGATATAGCATTCCTTATCCAGTCTTGCAATGTAAATAGGATTAGAGCCAACCCCATATTCATCAGCGGACAGCTGTTCTAGGGAGTTTGCCCCTCATCAGTGAAGATTTTTTCCCACATATGACGGCCTAAATGTTCTTTTCCTGGTCCTTACAGGGATGACTGTGATAGGTGAAAGCAACCGGGTAGGACTAAGAATGGCAGCAAGTCGGCCAACTGGGAGGCTGCAGTCTGTTTTAGTTGCTGTGTTCTTTGCTTCAAACCATCCTTGGAAAGAGTGGACAGACGGGCATCACCTTCTGGGGGCACATATGGTTCAAGTATTCCAGCAGTGCCGGACACATTAATTGGGCGTTCCGAGATTTTTTGCGGCACCCCCACTCCAGCAGCCCGAGCTTTTTTCGTCATCTATTCCACAGTAAGATTTTTTCCCACATATGACGGCCTAAATGTTCTTTTCTTGGTCCTTACAGGGATGACTGTGATAGGGCTGCTGGAGTGGTGGTGCCACAAGAAATCTTGGATCGCCCAATTAATGTGTCCTGCACTGCTGGAATACTTGAACCATATGTGCCCCCAGAAGGTGATGCCCGCCTGTCCACTCTTTCCAAAGATGGTTGGAAGCAGAGAACAGAGCCTCATCAGTGTAGAATACTGGTTGGCTGGATGAGATGCTTGTAGCTCAAAAGAGGTAACATTCCCAAGTGCCTTTCTGAATATATTGCTTAGCTAAGTACTATAGTATATGACAATTAATATCCAAGCACTTGCTTTATCAGACATGGTCAACGATTTTTAAACTTGTTCCCAAAATGAGAAAAAACTTAGTTGCTTTCTTCCAGAAACAGCGCCACACCTGTCTATGGGTTGTGTCAGGAATTGCAGCTCAACTCAGTGAATGTGCCTAAGCTTAAAGGGAATGTGTCTTCAAAAAATGACTTGTTTAACTCACATTTTTATGTTAAACACATTTTTTAGGAATTTTTGGTTATTTTTTTTTTTTAATTTTTCATAACACTTTCAGTATTTTTTATTGATTCTTAAAGGGGTTTTGCCACGATGTAATGTTGACGTGGGATCCTCCAAAATGGGTATTCAATCACTTTTTCTAAATATATCATAAAAAAAGTGAAGCCTGTGACAGCTACAGGCTTAATCAGAAGCCCTTAGTTTCCTGAAAGTTTACATTAGACAGGACCAGAGGAGCTGACCGGTGCTGATCTGGCCGAGCTTGCGTGTTTGCACTTCTTATCTGATGACAGGGAACATGAAGGAGCTTGCAAGGGACTGTGGAGAAAGATCCTGTTTCTTTTGTATAGAAAATCCACTGGTTGTAATGTCATTATTTGAGTACACATTGCACAGGCTCCCTGCTTCCTGGCTCGCTCTCAGCCCCCCCCCCCACCTCTCCTCAGTGAGGCTGCCTGTTTATCTTCTCTACTGAGCAGACAAACTCACTTTGTGGCAAAACCCCTTTAAATCCTGCAGTTTCTTCCTGTTCTGTAGAGGGAGATTTTCAGTGTCTGCTCATTATCAGTAAAAGTAAGGTCAAACTGAAAGGAGACACCAATGTGTAGAGAAAACATAGAATCCACCAGTCACAAGAGGAGATGTCACAGCTCCCCCTCTCCCCTCCCTGCACAGTGCTTTCTTCCCAGGTCACACAGCATGACTAGAAAACTCTCCTATCAAAGTCTATGGGACAGAATCAGTCTTAAGGCTCCTATGTGCATGAATCTGCTGTAAAGTATCTCTCTGACTGCTGTTAAAGCAGTGCAAGCAAGAATGTCTTCCCCACAATCATATATAGACGGCCGAATTGAGAAATCTACAATCAGGAAATAAAAATGGCTAAGAGGAAAACAATATGGATCAGGGTCTTGATTTAATAAGTAAAAAAATAAAATTTGTGACAGATTCCCTTTAAAATCACACCCAAACTGTGGACAATTGAGGCACGGTTTTTTTTTATCTTCTATAGCCACACCATGTAGTTACTACATGTAATATTAATTGCTAATAGATGCGTCGAAGCTTTGTAATTATCCCTCATAATTTATATTAGGAAACACCCTTAATGAGGTTGACCATCAAAATAAATTATGTCCTAATGAGGCCAGGGTGGTCCAAAAAAAATCAAAAAACCTAACACTTACCTAGCTGTAACTTCTCTCGGCGTCCTGGCAACACAGAGGAGAGGCTCATGCTCCATTCACTTACAATGGAGCATGAACCTCTCCAGCTAGTCGAGATGAGAACCCATAAGTGAAGAGGAGCGTATCACCAGGGAGCTCCGGAGCAGCAGTGGTGGGAGACGGCCAGGTAAGTATTAGTTTTTTTTATTTTTTTTTTTTGCACCACCGTGGCCCCAATGCTATATAATTTTTTTTAATGGTCAAACAATTTAATATGTCAGTAAAATTTTAAGGCAAATTGATGCTTCCTCGCTTCTTTTGGCCATTCCCAATTTGGCTTTGTAGACCTGAATGATCTAAGACACTGGTTACTATGGACCTACTGCCTAGCCACCACATATAAAAGGCTCTAGCTGTTCGTCAAGGTCAAGCCACCGGCCTGTTACAAATGACTTGGCACCATGGCTTTTAAAGAGAGGGATCCCAAACTCAGAAGCCCCCTCTGTGACGGCCACAGGGAATATGGATTGGGATTGTCTTCAGGATATACTCAAGTGCATGCCATACGAGTCGCAACAACCTAAAGAGTCTCTCACCTCTTTGCCACTGCATAGATTTCCATACAAGGTCCGGCATTTACTGAGGACAACATTTAAGATAAATGGTCATATTTTAGAATGCAATGTCAGAGAATTTAAAAGTGGCTTTAGGGCTATAGGTAGTAGTTATAATTTAGTCAGTGGTAGTTTAAGCCGATTCCCTAAGTCAATGGGACCTTCTGATATGTCTCAGAAGGGTCCAAGCAAAATTGGCCCTCCAATATGACATATTAGAACCTGTGAGATGGCTTCAAACATCCCTACACTTTCGGAATGGTTGCTCTAATATTTTACTTTATAAAAAGTACACATAGCACATATATGACAAAATACAATGTTTGTTCAATAGCCCAAAATTCTGCTTTATGACCCATCCCTCACAAGGAAATTGTTTAACCAATGGCATATGTTTGCAGATAAAATAGAGTTAAAAACATTAGAATCATCCTGTAATTTATATCCATAAATCTAATAGAGCAACTGGGTAACAGTGACTGGAGAAGGACTTGGGAATCCTGCTGGACAGTAAACTTAATTGTAGCAGCCAGTGTCAGGCAGCTGCTGCCAAGGCAAATAGGATCATGGGATGTATTAAAAGGGACATAGATGCACATGATGGGAACATTGTTCTCCCATTATACAAGTTACTGGTCGGACCACACATAGGGAATATTGTGGACAGTTTTGGGCACCAGTGCATAGGAAAGACATTGTAGAGCTTGAACAGGTTCAAAGGCGGCAACAAAAATAATAAAAGGACTGGGTGGACTACAATACCCAGAAAGATTAGCAAGATTAGGGTTATTTAGTTTAAAAGATGGCTTTGGGAGGACATAATACATTTTAAATACATTAAAGATCAATATAGAGATCTCACTAAAGATTTATTTATACGCAGGATTGTATCCAGAACAAGGAGGCGTCCTCTATGTCTTGAGGAAAGAAAGTTTCTGCATAAACATAGAAAGGGATTCTTTACTGTAAGAGCAGTGAGACTGTGGGACTCTCTGCCAGAGGAACTTGTCATGGTGAATTCACTAACAGTTCCCAAAGGGTCTGGATACATTTCTAGATGTAATAATATAACAAGTTATAGTGACCAGGATTCTGGAGAAGGGTCTGGATACATTTCTAGATGTAATAATATAACAAGTTATAGTGACCAGGATTCTGGAGAAGGGTCTGAATACATTTCTAGATGTAATAATATAACAAGTTATAGTGACCAGGATTCTGGAGAAGGGTCTGAATACATTTCTAGATGTAATAATATAACAAGTTATAGTGACCAGGATTCTGGAGAAGGGGCGTTGATCCAGGGATTTATTCTGATTCCCAAATTGGAGTTGGGAAGGAATTTTTCCCTAAAATGAGGACAATTGGCTTCTACCTCATGGGGGGTTTTTACCTTCCTCTGGCCAACACTTTAGCAAATGGGCTGAGCTGGATGGACGTCTGTCTTTTATCGGCCTAACAAACTATGTAACTAGTCTGCAGCTAGCAGGGAAAGTGCTGACGGATATCACTGAGCTATGGACTTGGCTAACTGAAAGAAAACATGGTCCCAACTAGAAAAATATCAGTGGTATCAATTGAAAAGTTCATAATACTCCAGTGTGGAGTGCGGCATGAGATGTTGGTTGTTTCCAGTCAGCTGTATGTAAAATATGGAGTAAGTATGAAGAAAATGAGAAGGTTATAAAAAGAAAAGAAAACATACTGGTAGACCAAGGAAGGCATAGTCAGAACAGTGACAGAAGTATAAGAAATAGGATGAAATGGGATTTAGACATAGAAAGTCAAATGAAAAGAACTAACAGCTAAACCGAAGAATATAAGGTGACGGGGAGGAAGGGAAGCAATCAAAGATTGGAAGATTAGATGCAAGTGATTATCACGGATGAATCACCAATCTGACTGGTGCCATCTATGGTGCCAACGATGATGTCTGAAGAAAACAATCCTAGTTCCCATTATTTATGGGCTGCTGCATGTTGGGTAAATGACATTTGGGGCGACATTTCCCAACACGCCAACGCCAGATTTTAGGTCTATATTGCGCTAAAAACGCTTTAGACGTCATATTTTGGATGCAAATGAACTGTTGTACACCAAAACTAGGCGCATTATATGCCGGGACCGACACATTGTAATGCGCCAAAAAATTATGAGCTGTGCGCCTCCATAACATACAAGTATGTGTTAGGCGCATTATAAGTATGTGTTAGGCGCATTTTATATACTGATAAGCTATGCGCCTCCATGCGCGATGTGCCTCGATAGCGGCATTACATACTCTACCAATGAAATGTTTTGTGCCGCGATTAGCGCAAATCGCAGCACATAGCATATCATTAGAAGCATATGTAATGCCCCTATCGAGGCACATCGTGCACGGAGGCGCATCGTTACAAGTATATGAAATGCGCCTAACACATACTTGTAATGCGCCTAACACATATGTAAAATGAGAAATGTGCCTAACACATATACACCTCAATGGAGGCGCACAGCGTATCATTTTTAGGCGCATTATGTTTACTACGCAAGGTATACCCGACGCCAGATTTTTGATAGGGTTGGACTTTCTGGTGCACTTTACACTTATTTAATGCACCAATTTTCGGACATCTCGCCCTAGGAGTCTATACATAAGGGGACAAAGAAATCTTCAACCCTTTTCCTATTGAATTGATTTGATTACTGTTTATTGATTTAAAGGGGTTGTCTCACTACATTGATTCATCTCACCTCAGTCCTGTTTTCTTGGTTTCCCTTTGAATTCAGGGGCGTGTTTACTGGCTTCTACTAGGATGCAGTATAAGCCAGGTCTGTAGCTATAGCGACCAGTGCTGGCAGCCTATCAGGAGAGATCAAACAAGTCTGTAGCTATAGCGACCAGCACTGGCAGCCTGTCCGGAGAGGTCAAACCGGTCTGTAGCTATAGCGACCTGAGGAGCTGATGCAGCCCATACAAGAGGGGATCTCAGAATAGGTAGGACATTGTTAATGGACACATATTACAAAGTGACTTGTTTCTGTAAGACCTTTAACATAAAATGCAATCCTTGTAGTGAGACAACCCCTTTAAAAAAGCCGAGGAGGCGCAACAAAGTACTAAATGGGTTTTTTCTTGATAATAGTTATAATATATATAATAGTTTTCTTCCATGTATGTGTCATGAAGCAGAATGTAAAGCTATTATACATCATTTTGTTTTTATATCATTAATTTGTGCATTTGCTATAAAGTAAGATAACAAAGACCATTCTCTAAATTAGGAGATTCCAGAATTTTTGCCAGAATTTTTAGAAGGCCACTTTTGGGTGGATATTCTCTTAGAAAAATGTCAAAAACATTGATGCTATTCTTAAAGGGAACCTGTCACATAGATTATGCCCCTCTTGCTGAAGGCAGCACAAGCTAGTGTCAGACCTGCTGTTCCCAGCGCTGTGTCCCTTATTCTGTAAGATGCTGTAGTTTTAGAGCATTTACCCTTCAAATCTTATTCATGAGCAGGTTTTAGCTCCACCCACCAAAGGCTAGCCCCGCCCACTGACAGTTATTCACATGTTTCTACCTATTCAAAGTAATAGGTTTCAGTTGAGGTGGGCGGGGCTAGCCTCGGGTGGGCGGGTTTTTAAAAAACTGACTCTTTGAATGACTCTTCTGGCTGAAAACTGCAGATTTGAACATTAAATACACGAAAACTACAGTATCTTCCAGAATAAGGGACACAGCGCTGGAAACAGCATGTCTGACACTAGCTTGTGCTGCCCTCAGCAAGGGAGGCATAATCTATGTGACAGGTTCTCTTTAAGCTAAACTGAAATGGACTTGGTGTCTGCAAAACATATGTAAACGTTAATAGCCTTAGCCCCGGTTCACACGGCTTATTCAAGCCGGAATTTCGAGCCGGACTGCGCTCGCATTTCCGGCTTGAATAAGGGGTGTTGCGGGGGCGTGGCTCGCTGGCCCCATAGACTTGCATTATCCACGGCGCGTATTGCGCCTGGATAATGTGCATGTCACTTTCTTCCCGCCCGGCGGATACGCAGAGCGGGTTGGAGTGACGGAATCCACTGTTCTCTATGAGAACGGTGGATTACCGTAATTACTGCGACGGATTGGCGCCGTACTGCAGCGCAAATCCAGCGCGCAGTACGGCGCCAATCCGCGCCGAAATAAGCCGTGTGAACGGCCCCTTAAGATCATAATTCACACAGTTCTAGTTCTACTGCCTGGTATAATTGAATTCCTTTTAGCGGAGGTCAGTTTATACACAGTGTCTTTACCCGCCCTAAGGATATTACATATACAGCTTAAGAGATTTGGAATTGTCATGATAGAATTTTGTTTTACATCATCAGAAACCTGAAGCAAGTGCTATGGATAAAACCTCTGTTCTGTGTAAATACAGAGGCGACAAGGAGACACTGGAGAGGTGCTGCGAGACTAATCTCCCATCAGTGTAGACTCCATTCTCCTCCCACATATGTTCTAGGCGCTGATGATGTGCAAGCTGAAAACAAAACGGATTGTAATCCATGGATTTTAGATACTAAGAGCAATGGCACAGTGAGCCATTTCAAGGAATGAGAGTACAAATGTACAAAACTATCCTAAAACTCAGCATCCATGGAGCCTGTGTGATGCTCAAGCAAACCCTTATATAACTCTATATCCATTAAATCAGAGCATGAGTTCTGTGTACAGCCAATAACTTGGTTCTTTTATATTTTAAAAAATAGTGGACCAGGCATAAACTGACAGGCAAAAGGGTAACAATATTTTGAACTTTCGACTTTCAGACTTTCGGCCTCTCTCTGTCGGTGTCCCCCAAGGGTCAGTCCTGGGTCCACTACTCTTCTCTATCTACACCCTTGGCCTCGGTCAGCTCATAGCATCACACGGCTTTCATTACCACCTGTATGCTGATGATACCCAACTCTACATCTCTGGCCCAGATGTCACTTCTCTTCTCTCCCGGATCCCTGACTGTCTGTCCTCCATTTCCTCCTTCTTCTCATCACGTCTCCTAATACTAAATGTGGAGAAAACAGAAATCATCATCTTTCCACCGTCCAACTCTACCCTTGCCCCTGATCTCTCTATTACAGTCACCGGCTCTACACTCTCACCGGTCCCGCAAGTCCGCTGCCTTGGGGTAATCCTAGACTCCGCTCTGTCTTTCAAACCACACATCCAAACCCTCACCTCTGCCTGCCGCCTCCACCTGAAAAACATCTCTCGCATCCGCTCATTCCTCAACTATGACTGCACTGAAAAAATGCTGGTCCATGCCCTTGTCATCTCCCGCCTAGACTACTGCAACATCCTTCTCTGTGGCCTCCCAGCTAGCACCCTCGCTCCCCTCCAATCCATCCTTAACTCTGATGCCCGTCTTATCCACCTCTCTCCTCGCTACTCCTCTGCCTCTCCCCTCTGCCAATCCCTTCACTGGCTACCCATTGCCCAGCGAATTCATTTCAAGCTACTAACCATGACCTACAAGGCTCTCCATGACCTCTCCCCTCCATACATCTCTGCCCTAATTTCCAAATATCTCCCCTCACGCACTCTCCGCTCCTCACAGGACCTTCTCCTCTGCTCTCCCCTTATCAACTCCTCACACAACCGTCTCCAAGACTTCTCCCGTGCTTCACCTACACTCTGGAACTCACTGCCCCAACACATCAGACTCTTCCCCACTTTCACCAGCTTCAAAAGCAACCTGAAAACCCATTTCTTCAGGCTTGCCTATTACCTTCACTAAACTTGTCACTACTTCCTCCACAGACATGTCTGCCCCTCACCTCCTGTCTCTTTCCCCCTCCTTGTAGATTGTAAGCCCTCGCGGGTAGGGTCCTCTCTCCCTCTGTCGTGCCAATTGTCATTATCCCTTATCACTGTACTCGTTATGTAATGTATGTAACCCCCTCGAATGTACAGCACCCTGGAGTCAATGGCGCTTTAAAATAAATAATAATAATAATAATAATAATATCTCGCCATCCACTACAACTTTGAACGTGAGACTCCTATCATTTTATAGACACTCATCTTAGCTCTCATACATAAAGAACAACACCCCAGAATAGATAAAGAACTGGGAATCCTCCCAATAAATCCTGTCAGTATTTCCAAAATCATTAAAGGGGTTGTCTCCCCACAGAGTTTCATAGATGCATGAATGAAATAATGCAGCTTTACTCTGTCACTTCCTGGTCAGACTGTCTGTAATTAGCATATGAGCTCTGTGCATTTACTCAGTGTGTTCAACTCTGTGTTTTCAGTTGCTAATTAGTTCAGATTAGCTCAGAAGCTTCTCTGAAACTACTAGCAGGAGTTTTTTATTTGATCTCTTAAACAAAAGCCTGTAATTAGTGTGGTTTACTTTAGATAAATCAAGCTTTTTACTGCCGGCCAGCACAGAGCTGCCGCGGGCTGTGTGATATGATGACGTCACTCACTGCTATCACATAGAACAAACAACAGGGGAGAGAGAGTAAACAGGTCGGTCACTGAGGGAACAGAAAGAGCCAGGGAAGTGATAATATCACTTGCAGATCCTTAACAAAAACAGATGAACAAAGCAATATATTTGAAAAATGTCTTCATTTAGTGTTCCCTACATTTTGAAAGCTATTCCTTGTAGCGAGACAACCCCTTTAAAGAAAAACCCACAAAAACTGGAGAATACTTGACCTAAAATATAACCTTTAATATATACCTATTCAAATATCAAATGGACACATAAAATACCCTACACTTACCCTATACCCTACACTAAATCCCTACCCATCCCAATAAAGGGGATCCCGTCCCAATAAGGACGACCCCTATCGGAACCTATCCTAACAAAAAGCACCCTAGTGCACCCTAATTACTACTCAATAAACCTGTATAGGTGTAGATAACAACAAGATATATAAATCAAATAATCACAACAAAAGCCTTATATATATGCTATTAAAACCAACAATTGCATACATATATAGCTCGATAGGAGAGGAAGACGTTACTATTCAATGAACATGCATTAAACATAGACAATAACAAAACGTGCAGATCAATAATCACAGCAAAGGTCTTGTATATATCCTATTGAACCATAGTATACATTAAAGCCCATAAGAAAAAAAAACTTATCTTATTGGGCTTTAAATGTAACTATGGTTCAAATAGGATATATACAAGACCTTTGCTGTGATTATTGATCTGCACATTTTGTTATTATCTATCTTTAATGCATGTTCATTGAATAGTAACGTCTTCCTCTCCTATCGAGCTATATATGTATGCAATTGTTTTAATAGCATATATATAAGGCTTTTGTTTGTGATTATTTGATTTATATATCTTGTTGTGATCTACACCTATACAGGTTTATTGACAGGTTTATTGAGTAGTAATTAGGGTGCACTAGGGTGGTTTTTGTTAGGATAGGTTCCGGTAGGGGTCGTCCTTATTGAGACGGGATCCCCTTTATTGGGATTGGTAGGGATTTACTGTAGGGTATAGGGTAAGTGTAGGGTATTTTAGGTGTCCATTTGATATTTTAATAGGTATATATTAAAGGTTATATTTTAGGTCAAGTATTCTCCAGTTTTTGAGGGTTTTTCTGTCATACATAACTTTGACCTGAAACTATTGAGCATATGCTTATTCTGAATTTTTGTAATAAAACGCATTGTTACGTTTTGCCCCGTGGTGGGACAAATTTCTTTTTGTAGCCAAATTACAACCTGTTCTCCCTTTCCCCTAATAGCTCATTTGTTATAGGCTGTTTCCCAAAACAAAACGTATAAGTTCAAATAAGCAGCAGCCATAAAGAAGTCCCCCAAGAAAAGAGGAACAGAATCATCCAGTTCATCGATAGCGGTTTCTTGGTCAAGAAAATTGCCAAACTGCATTACAGGAGTGTCATGACGGCTAGAGGAATACAAAATTTAATTTGTCCACCCTTTTTTCAAACCCAAAGAGGGGACCCCCGGCAAAGTTTTGTACAACAAGTCGGTTCACAAAAAGGTCCTATCATTTCTGGTGTAAAAAACACGCGTGGGGGGGCTTGTATGATCCAGGGTCCATGAAAGCACCGGGCAAAACCATTACACAAGTCGGGAATGAGGGCCCGAAAAAAAGGCAAGAAGCTCGACTTCATCTCATCATAAGAAGCGTCATGTAAGGGTTCCATGGTATGGACCCTCTGGACCCCCGCAAGCGATGGTGTAAAAGCCAGGGCAGGGAGCGGAAAGTCTAAGTAGGTCCTTTTTTCACCAGAGCCCGCCCAAAGCGGGGGATTTGCTGCGGCGGATTGCTCCCCGGGTCGTACCCCGACAGACTTCTCGCGGGGCTGCCGGGGTGGGTGGTACAGAACGTTAGGCAGGCCGATCGGGGACGGGCAGAAGGTAGGAAGGCCCCTAAGGTTCGTGGTCGAGGGACGGAGGAAAAAGGGTCGGAAGGCGGCTAAGGTTCGGGTCGAGGGAGGGAGGGACGGGGGAAAGCGGTTAAAGGGAAAAGGGGCTGGGAACACCAATTTGGAAACGGGCTTTCTCAGGCACAGGCACTTCGATTTTGGCAAGGGAAGAGGAAAGGGCAGGGGTTAAAAAGGGTCACCCTTGGGGGACCAACATCGGGGGCTTCCCTTTAAACTTGGCCCCCAATACGCGCGCGCCCTAGGGGCAAAAAAGGCGCCGGCATTCCCCACAGGAGCCGCGCCCCGGAAAACCGGGAAAGGGCGTGGCAAGGTAAGGGGACGGGGAACTGCTGGCTGCGGGGACGGAGCTGCGGACGCCTGCCCGGGAGCGGGGGTCGGGGGGTGCCCGCGCCGGAAAGGGGCGCGGGGGCCCCGTAACAGTCACTCGATTTGCAAAAAAAGGGATGAAAAAGGGAGATTGGAAAAAAGGTCTTTGAGGCAATAAGAAGAAGTCAATAACCCGCCTCGGTAAAAAAAAGGGTCCTGGGGAAAAAAACAAGGGAAAAAAGGGGGACAAAAGATCAGAAAAATTAAGGAACTGTCAAAATTTCACTGGAGGAAGCCTGAGGATAAAGGGGATTTTCACAGCCAAAGGGTTTTTTTGGGTACTTGACCACGAAAAATTTGTTTTTACTCCCAATGAGCCCCTTTTTGTGGGTGTCCTACAAGATGAGCTACTTTTATACACTGATTATATGGGTATGAAATGGACGACATAGTGTTCCAGCAGAACAGCGACCTGAAGCAGATGCCAAGAATGGCTGAGAAACGATTCACTGACATTGAAGTTCCTGGATTGGCCTCCACAGTCCCCAGACCTCAACCCAATCGAACACTTTTGGGTAAGTTTAAGAAAAGTCGTGTTTTTGCCTAAGTGAGTGACCATGTCCCAACGTTGGGGAAGTGTAGATTGGATTTTTGGTCAAGACCTGCTTGATCTTACGAAGCCCCAAAGGATTCAGGCAGTTTGAAAACCCAAAAGGGGGATTTACAAAATACTTACAAACAATAAAAAATAAAAATTTTAGATTTTTTGGGGCAAAAAAGTAACAGGCATTTAATGACAACAAACTTATAATTTAAACATATGCAAATATGCAAATCAAATTATGTACAATAACCAAGATGATTGTCTATAAAACTATGGTGATATCACATCTGTTATCTCCATTAATCTACCAAATGCATACATCTATTGCACAGGTGTCAAACACAAGGCCCGCGGGCCGAATCCGTCCCGTTGCCTTGTGTTATCCAGCCCGGCACTTGTTGCTGAGCTCTGCTCCGCAGCGGCTGCTTCTCTCACTGAGACAGGAGCAGGCCGGGCAGGCCCCAGCTCGGGGCGGGGCCGGCAAGCACAGTGAGTCGGGGGCGGGGCCGGCAGCCTCTGGTGGGGCCAGGGGCAGAAACAGACAAGACAAGCCTGGCTCCGCCTGCTCATGCCCCCGGGCCCCGCCCCCCCGCAAGCTCTGGCAGGACGCTGAGCAGAGGAGCTCCTGTCTGGTGAGAAGATCCTGCTCTGCGGAGGACCTTCACTGAGGCTGGTAAGTGGCTTCAAATACCGGGCCTTACCACTAGTCCCCTACCCCACCCCAGGTCTTACTAGTTTAGCCTGCCTCCCCCCCCTGGGCCTCCCCATTAGCCCCCTATCCCCTCTCTGTGGGCCTCCACCAATTTCTTGGGCCCCCCTATCCCCCTCCTTGGGCCTCCAACCCTTTGGCCTATCCCCTCTGGGCCTCCACCATCTAGCCCCCTATCTCTCTCTGTGGGCCTCCACCATCTAGCCCCCTATCTCTCTCTGTGGGCCTCCACCATCTGGCTGCCTCCCCTGTGGGCCTTTTCCCCCATCTGGCCTGCCTCCACCTCTGGGCCTCCACCATCTGGCCTGCCTCCACCATCTGGCATGCCTTTCCCCCATCTGGCCTGCCTCCACCATCTGGCCTGCCTCCCATCTGGGGCCTCCACCATCCCGGCCTGTCCTCCCCATCTGGGCCTCCACCATCTGGCCTGCCTCCCCCACTGGGCCTCACCTTCTTCCTGATTACCATCAAGGGGCTGATTGTAACAGGAATACTGTACAAATGAAACTACTCCTTAATAGCTCTCTTAACTGTTAAGGAGAAGTTACATTTACACAGTTCTATTGTATCCACCTACTGTACATATCTATTGTACACTTCCATCCACTGCACACATCTATTGTATCCATCAGCTCAGTAGATGGGTACAGAAGATGTATGGTTACCATAGATCAATGGAGACAGTAGATGGATGGATGCCATAGATCGATGGAGACAAAAGATGGATGGTGACAAGAGATGAATACAATTGGTTCTTCCCATCTATCTACTGGGTCCATCCATCTAGAAGGATACAGTAGATAAATAGATGTAATAGATAGATGGGTACAACATATGGATGGTTACAAGAGATGAATACAGTTGATTCTACCAATCTATCTACTGGATCTGTCCATTCTGATGGATACAGTAGATGGATACATGCAATAGACAGATGGGTACAAAAGACGAATACAGTAGATTCTGCTGTATCTATCCATCCAATAGTATCTACTGTATTCATTTCTTGTAACTCTGTCGTGTACTGTGTGTACCCATTTGTGTACTGTGTGTTTTCTCTTTCTATAAATCTCCAGCATCTACACTATCTACTCATTCATTGAATATAATATCTATTGTACTGTATATAACCTTCCATTGTATCTACTGTTATCATAATTCTGTTGCCTGTATTAGCTATAGTATGTTTTCATCCATTGTATCTGCTATATATATATATATATAGCGGGGTGCCAGCAAAAATAAAAGAAGGCGGACAAAAGACTCCAAAAAATTCAAATATCCCTATGAACAAATTTGCAGCACTCACATGGTAGAATAGAAAGAATGAGTGTTTATTCCCACATACTACAAGACCAACGTTTAGGCTCTCACAGAGCCGTTTTCAAGTCCGAGAGAGAGAGCCGAAACGTCGGTCTTGTAGCATGTGAATAAACACTCATTTTTCTATTCTACCATGGGAGTGCTGCAAATTTTTCTCATTGGGATATAGATTTACCCTGTTTTCCCGAAAATAAGACCTAGTGCATTTTTTTATGCAATTCAGAGTTTGGCTGCTGAGGTTTGTGATTAATGCATGATGATTTTTTGTTCAACAATAAATGTGAATTCTTGTTCATGGAAAAATAAGACATCCCCTAAAAAGAAGTCTTAGCTCGTCTTTAGGAGCAAAAATTAATATAAGACGCTGTCTTATTTTCGAGGAAACAGGGTATATATATATATATATATCTCAAATACATAGATTAAAATATATATATTTTTATTTTAATAAAATATTGTTCCAAAATCTAGAGCTATATATTCTAAGTTTACTGCTATTCTAGTATCCTTGTATTTATCTCCTATCTATTCATCAGATATCTATGTCACTGGGAGGGAGCACTTTACATTTCCCTCTTTCAACAAGTTGAACACATAACTCTGCATCCCCCTAATGGGATCCATTCTGGGAAATCCGACATCTGCGTGTTTACCGGACCTCTAATTACCATTCACCGTGGGACTGGTAAAGTCATGTAACTTGCTATTATCAAGGACTCCAAATTGCCGACAAGAGAATTGGAAAGTGAGATTGTAATGAAGAACCCACGAGCCGCATTCTTAACCGAATGATGGGGTGAGAAGCAAAAGAGCAAATATCTTATTAATATGAATTATGGGACATGGCTTGTTTTAAATTCCTTTGTAACCCAATGAATCGTGTGTCAAGTAATCAAGATGGAAACAATCAGATTCCTTAGAAGGGTTGTCTCATCTCCTAAGCCTGTTTCCACTCGCCCTACCAGGTCATAAGGATGTCATGCACGGGGTCCCTGTAGTTTGGACCCCCTCTATGACCCAAAATGGAGAGTTTGTAACTTGCAGTGCAAGTCCACCCCTGTATTCACACGACGGATTTGGCCGCGGTTACAGCCGGGGGTTCCAACGCGGTTTCCGCAGCCAAAACCGTGTCCAAATCGTGCTTAGTTTATTAATATGGTTTCCTATTGGAAACCGCGTTAATATTCACACGCCGCGGCTTTGGGGCCTTGCCGCGCATGTTTGAGAACTTTCCTGTCAATTCTTGACAGGGAGTCCTCAGCGCGGCGGCCGTGCGGTGTCGCTGCTGTCATCCCCGAGGCTGGCAGCGCAAACCCTCGCCGCAAGCCGCGCCCCAAACCACGCCCCATTTGCGCTGCGACCACGCCCAGCGCCGCAAGCCCGCGTAGGGAGACGTGAGTTTGCGGCGAGATTTGGCCGCTGGAAACCGCGGCGAAACCCACGACCAAACCCGTCGTGTGAATGGGGCCTTACAGTGGCTGCGTGTAATACCACTTTCCCCTATATTGGGCACTGCAGAGAAAATGAGCATCCAACAGCGACTATCGGAAACAAACTCCATTCAGGAGCACTATGGCGGCTCCCACAATAAAGTGTCTCTCTTCGTTGCTTTCATTTTGGCGCTTTCCCTACAAATATAAAAACTATGGACGACATGGATGAAACCCGGCGCTGACGCTCCAGTTTTAAATCACTTTAAAGGAGTGTAGAAGACACCAGTATGTATGACAGTGTCTGACAGCACTTTATACATGTGTCCAGTAGTTCTACGCCAAAATTTGTCTCAGTCATGCCACTTCGAAACTGGTATGGATTTGTACCACAGTTATGCGCCAAATTTTAACGCATTCGAAGGTTTTGTGACAAACTGTGGCGCAATTGTACGATTCTGGCGCAACATGCCACCATTCAAAAGTGTTGTGTCTGGTGCAGAATGTGGCAAGATTGGGCGCACAACTGTTCATAGAACAGGGCTATGACAGGTTTTTGGCCGCAGAAAACTGGAGCAGCCCAGTTCACACATGTCACCCTTGAAATCTACTTGACTGTTTGGCTATGTTCACACGGCTTAAAATGGGACGTATCTCGCCCCATATTTCGCAGCGTACTGTGCTAAATACGGGGCGGGATACGTCCCAGTCATTACAGTAATCCACAGTTCTCATAGAGAACTATGGATTACGTCTCCTCTCCCCGCTCGGCGAATACGCCGCGGGGGGAGATAAGTGACATGTCAATTATTCACAGTGTATACACGCCGCTAGTAATGAATGTCTATGGGGGTCGGTGGGCTCCCGCCCCACCCCTGCTCCCGAGCACACGGCATAATTGCGGACGAAATACGTCCCACAATTATTGCCTTGTGACCATAGCCTTAGCGGAAAGTAAAAAGTGAATTATTCTACTATGAAACAATTGCTACATTTTTTAGAACCTTAAAGGGAATGTGTCATCAAAAAATTAGTCATTAAGTCCCGTTTTTATATTAAACACGTTTTTTAGGAATTTTTGTTTTTTTTTTATTTTTCATATCACTTTCAGTATTGTTTAATAATTCTTAAGTCTTGCAGTTTTCACTTTGGCCACTAGGCCTTGTTTGCACTGCTTTAACAGCAGTCAGAGAGATGCTTTACAGTAGCTTCATGCACATAGGAGACTTAAAGGGGTTTTGCCAGGACGTGCCTTATCTGCTAAGAAGCAAATGTAAACAAGCCAAGCTGAGCTGAGAGAGCGAGAGACACAGCCAGAGCACAGAGCCGTGCATAAGGGATCGTGTGAAATGTTCACTCAAATAATCAAACTACAACTAGTGGATTCTGTATACAAAAGACAACACCTTTTCTCCACAGCAGCTTGAAAGCTTCTTCATGTTCTCTGTCATCAGATAAAGCAGGGATCTACTCAGATAATCACACTACAACTAGTGGATTCTGTATACAAAACACAACATATTTCTACCCGGTGTCATGAAAGCTTCTTCAGCTCCCTTTTATCAGATAAGAAGTGTTCTCTGCGCAAGCCCGGCCAGCAGCTCTTGTCAGGTCGTATCTAATAGAAGCTTTTAAGTAACTAAGGGCAGGTAAGGCAGCCTGTAGCTCTCTCAGACTGCAATTTTTGTAATCACATATATTTAGAAAAGTGATTAAATACCCATTTTGGAGGATCCCACGTCAACATTACATCATGGCAAAACCCCTTTAAGACTGACTCAGTCCCATTGATTTCTATAGGAGTGTTTTCTAGGCATGCTCTGTGACCTGGAAATAAGTCACTGTGCAGGGAGATGAAAGGGTGAACTGTGACATCTCCTCTTGTGACTGGTGGGTCCTGTGTTATCTATTCACACTGGTATCTCCTTTCAGTTTGACCCTCTTTGTGCTGATAATGAACAGACAACTGAGAATCTTTCTGTACAGAACAGGAAGTGTTAGACTATTATTAGGCCTAGTGGCCAAAGTGAAAACTGCAGGACTTAAGAATTATTAAAAAATATTGAAAGTGATATGGAAAATAAAAAAAATATATAACCAAAAATTCTTAAAAAATGTGTTTAACATAAAAATGTGAGTTAAAGAATAAGACATTTTTGATGACACATTCCCTTTAAAAAAAAAGTTGCCTAGAATTAGAAAAAAAAAAAAATAGTATGATTATCGGCCATGATGTCTCAGATATTAGCTGATCAGGTTGATGTGGTTGAGCTGTAATACTAGACACAGGCTAGAGTGGCGCTGTTTCTGGAAAAAAAAACAAAAAAAACAAAAAACAAAAGCAGATCCTTTTTTTTTACTCACAAAAATCCTTCTTTTATCAAAATGCTAAAGAGCATATTTTCTTCCTCCATATTCAACACATAAACTTAATTTTCTATTTCTAAAATATTGAACTGTACTTAAAAATACAACATGAAAAAAATTGCCAACAGTAAATTGAAGACTGTGAAATCATGACCTAGATTTTTTGTAAGATTTTTCTAGGATAACAATAGTTTAAAAAAGTGTTCCCCGCATTACAAAGTGTTCCCCACACAGTTGAATCCCTTGTGGGAACTTACCGATACACGTTCTACCGTCTGAGTGCAGGGCATATTTCTGGTGGCAGCCACACACTGGGCCCGTCTCCGTGTCGTCGCAGGTGTGCTGACAGCCTCCATTTCCGTAATTACAGGTTACTATTTAGACCCAAAAATACATGAGCAAACATAACCAGAAATGTTAATGACAAAAAAATAATGAGAAAAAAAAAAAGAAAAAAACTTTCAAATACAACTTGTTTTCCGTTTTGCAGGGACCACGTGTTCTCCGCAGGTACCCAGTAAAACAAAAAAAAAAAAAAAAAAAAAAAAAAAAAAATTACATTGACACAAAAAAAAGGATAAGAAAATTTACAAATAACAACTTCTCTTGAAAGACGGACCAGTATGATAACATCCCAGGTAAGTAACCAAAAAAATACATTGATCAACAGTCCCAAGATTGCCAGGTGTGAATCTATAGGGGTGAGATGTGTACAAGATATACAATCTACTCTGACAAGACAGCCCAGGTATGACTAAACGATCCCAGGTGTAACCAAAAAGTGCCTCCGAGTAGCCGTCCCTAAGATCTGCTCGTGTGGCTGAATCTTAACGGGGTTGTCCAAGATTAGAAAAAAAGGAGTCTTAAACTGTGCCACTTTTTTATATATTGGCTGCACCTGTGCCTAAGTGAGGCAGAGCTGCAATACCAGACACAGCCAGAGTGGCACTGTTTCTATAAAAAAAAAAAAAAAAAAAGGTAGAGAACCCCTTTAAGGGATGACATATGAGAACACAGAGGTATCTAAGTGGGGATTCCAGTGTACAAGATCAGTGTTCAAGGCTAAAATATAAGAACTATATAATACATTCAGCTTAAAAATGTCAACTTCCACAATTTGATATGATCGTGTTATGTAAGGTGGCCAATCACTGAAATGATATGGTTCTAATAGGCCAACATGGTTATGTGATTACATTCTAATGGCATCATGTGATGGTATCAAGTCGAAGCACAGAGGACCAGGGACTGGAGAGCAATGGGAGTGTGGAAATGAGAGAGAATAATGAAGAGGGTATATAAAAAAAAAATGGGGGTTTCTTATCAGGATGTTTCACAGAGCCTGCTCTTCACAGCCTGCTTCAGGCTTCCACTTCCTGTTCAGGCTATGGGCGGTTCTACAACTTCAGGCTCTTCCTGTTTAGGCTGTAGGTGGTTCTATCGCTTCAAGCTTCCACTTCCTGTTCAGTCTGTGGACGGTTCTCCAGCAATGACTGACATTTCAGCTCTGCTATTCCTAACTGAGCCTGTTAGAGGGACTTTGGTGATCAAGGGGTTTCAACAGCAGGGCAGAAGTGCTCTAAAGGGTGAAAGTTTGTCAGCTATAAAGATAAACAAGCTCCTGTGCTGCTGATAAGACACAGCAGGGAGTGATATCACTATTCCGACCAGGGCTGCTAGAATTAGAGAGAGGTGGTTTGTCAGCTATAAAGATAAACAAGCTCCTGTGCTGCTGATAAAGACACAGCAGGGAGTGATATCACTATTCTGACCAGGGCTGCTAGAAGAGAGAGGTGGTTTGTCAGCTATAAAGATAAACAAGCTCCTGTGCTGCTGATAAAGACACAGCAGGGAGTGATATCACTATTCCGACCAGGGCTGCTAGAAGAAGAGAGAGGTGGTCTGTTATCTAGAGAAGTTTGAGTACACAGGCAGGAGGTAAAAACTGCTCTAACTCTAAAATGAAGCATAATCAGAACAGCAATGTCTTTGGTAATAATCTATATTTACCTTTGCCTACATGTTTCAAGCTAATCAATGTGGGCAGAAAACCCTTTTAAACAAAGAAGAAAAAATCAACACTAAACCTTGCCTAGAAGGTTACTCTTAAGAATCCACAGGAACTGAAGACATTTACAAGTCAATTTGTAAAATGAGTTAGGTCCACTAAGGGCGCATCCCCACGGCAGTGGACAAATACTGGCCGGTTTGCCGGTCGGTATTTGTCCTGTTTTGCGCCCGTCCCCACGGCCGCGTGGGGGACGGCTTTTCTCTGCGATGAGCGGACAAGATCCCCCCCCCCTCCCATTGAGAAGCACCGATTCCGTCCGAAAACCAGCCGGAAGATGGTGCTTGCAAAATGTTTTGCCGCCGGACTGCTGGCGGCAAAACCGCCGGGCGGAGAGCCCGTGCAGTGGGGACTGCTGCACGGGTTTTCCATAGAGCAAAATTGTGCTCATTTTCGGCTGTTTTTTCAGGAGGGCTGAAAAGCTGCAAACCGGCGGAAAAACCGTACGAAAACCCGTGCTGTGGGGACATGCCCTAATTGTCCTTATACTAACCATAGTACTTGTACTCCAGTGGGACAGGAAAGGGATTTTTGTAGCATGACCTCATCCGGAAAAATTAGCACAACTCAGGGGTCAAATCATGTAATTCTAAGGGTCCTTCCAAAAACCCCACTGTTTTGGTGCAGTTTTAACTGTGCTCCAGTTACACTGCCTTTATTACCAGCAAGCTTCTTTTAGTTGTCTAAATTGTTCAGAAAGTTGTTTCAAGTAAGTAATCCATGACTGTGTTTGAAGTCTTGTGGATTACACACACTGACTGATCACTCCCTTTCCAAACAGTTTAGATAAGTGAAAAAAAAACTTGCTGGTAATAAAGGAAGATAATTGGAGCGCAGTAAAACCTGCACCAAAACTGCGCTGTGTGAAAGCACCCCAAGGTCCTTTTACAAGTATTGATTAGCGTATGTTCAGATGGTAGATTCCGATGCCGATTCTGCCTGGAATCAGCGTCCAATCTGACGGTATTCCGACTTCCATTAGACCCTATGGAAAATCAGCACTGTGGTTCACACAACGTTGATATTCCGCAGCTCTGAACTCCTTTTGGCGTTCTAAAATTTTCAGCGCTGACCAAGAATTGACATGGCCATTATAGGGAATAGGATGCAGAAAATCTGCATTACAAATTCAGCGCTGTATCCTCATTTACATTTCGCGCTTACACAAATTTCGGTGCGTGAACATACCCTTACAAGCCAAGAGGGTGCTCGTAAGGGTATGTTCACACAGCGTAATTTTGGCGCGCATTTCGCCACACATTTGTGCTTAATACGCGGTGAGATGCGCGCCACAATTATGGGAATCCATAGCTCTCATAGAGAACTATGGATTACGCCTCCTCTCCCCCTCATACAATACGATCGTATTGTACGCGCGGGAAGGTAAGTGACATGTCAGTTACTAACAATGCATCTCAATTAATGCTGTACATTGCTGCACAAATGTTGCGGCAAAAATCGCGGTATAATCGAGGTAATTACCGCGATTTTTGTGCAGCAATGTACAGCATTAATTGCTGTGCCTTCCTGCACAAAAAATGCATTGAAAATGCACCAAAAACGCACCCTAACTGCGCTCCAATTAAACTGTCTTTATTACCAGCAAGCTTCTTTCACTTCTCTAAACTCCTTGGAAAGTGAGTAATCAATTAGTGTGTTAGGAATACACAAGACTTCAACCACAGTAATTACTTACGTGAAACACCTTTCTGAACAATTTAGACAACTAAGAGAAGCTTGCTGGTAATAAAGGCAGTTTAATGGGAGCGCAGGTAAAACTGCACCAAAACTGCACTGTGTGAAAGCTCCCTAAGTCCGCTTATTTCCTAATCAAATACCCAGCAATCAGCCAATAAATGAGCAGAATTCATTTGTCAGCTAATCGCATTTTCTGTGGTGCAGAAAAAATCACTGAGTGTCAGTAGCACATCTCCCACTATAAACAGATAAAAGTGAATGGTCACATGAATGATGGTAAGTTAGGTACAGCCATTAACCCCTAAAAAGTGGCTCCTTTAAACAAGCACCAATTGAGTTTCTATGATCAGTGTGACTCTCTCTAGGCAACCAAACTAAGGGGTATGGAGCATCTTAGTAATGAGGAAAGGTTAAAAGAATTAAAGGGATTGTCTCACTACAAGGATTGCTTTTTATGTTAAAGATCTCTCAAAAACAAGTCACTTTGCAATATGTGTCCATTAACAGTGTCCTACCTATTCCGAGATATCCCCTCTTGTATGGGCTGCATCAGCTCCTCAGGTCGCTATAGCTACAGACCTGTTCAATCTCTCCTGATAGGCTGCCAGCACTGGTTGCTATAGCTACAGACCTGGCTTCTACTGCAGCCTAGTGGAAGCCAGTAAACACGCCCCTGAATTCAAAATGAAACCAAGAAAACAGGACTGAGGTAAGATGAATCAATGTAGTGAGACAACCCCTTTAAACTTATTTAGTCTTGAGAAAAGACCGCTCCGGGGAGACAGGATTAATTTATATAAGTTTATAAATGGTCACTACAAAAAGTATGAGGAAAAACTATTTAATGTAAAATCCCCTCAAAAGGCAAGGGGGACACTCCATTTGGCTGAAAAAAAAAAGGATTCAATCTCCAGAGGAGAAAAGCGTTCATCACTGTGAGAACTGTGAATCTGTGCAATATCTGCCTGAGGAGCTGGTCACAGCAGGAACAGTTGAGGGTTTCAAGAGAGTTTTAGATAACTACCTAAAACTAATCACAAGGCATTATGGGAAAGGAGCTGAGCTCAAGCGCCCTCTATTGGATGTAACAAATCCTCAATTTGCTTTTGACCCACTGGATCTTTGGAAAGCAAGAAGGGACTTTTAGCCAAGCCAGCATCACCCATCTGTAGACAGCCTTTTCGGGGTTTTGCCCCTCGTCAGTACAGAGCAGGCGATGCTGGCTTGGCTGAGTGGGAGGCAATGAGTAGCTCAGAAAAGGAAGATCTCTCCTTAGGGAGAGCACCTATATAGGTGTGTGGAGATACGAAATTGCCTTTTTGCACTCCCTGAAGCATCTGCATATCACAAGGCATTATGGGAAAGGAGCTGAGAAGCTCTAGCACTCTGCTCTGTACGGACAAGGGGCAAAACCCCGAAACAGCTGTATACACGAGTGATGCTGGCTTGCGTTCCAAAGATCCAGTGGGTCAAAAGCAAATTGAGGATTTGTTACATCCAAAAGAGGGCGCTAGAGCTTCTCAGCTCCTTTCCCATAATGCCTTGTGATATGCAGATGCAAAAAGGCAATTTCGAATCTCCACACACCTATATAGGTGCTCTCCCTAAGGAGAGATCTTCCCTTTCTTACATAAAATAAAAAATAAATACTTATGTAGCCGTATAATATATCTAGGTCCAGTCTAATGGCAATTTGGGAACCAAACTTATGGGCCACATGTATGAAACTGTTTAGGTCTAAAACTCACTCTTTTGCCCATAGTAACCTATGGGCAAAAAAGTGAGTTTTAGACCTAAACAGGTTCATAATGTGGCCCATAAATGTTTCTTTAGGGCAGATTGGTTCTTGCCTTATGGGAACCAAGTCCTCCTCAGTTAGGGATAATACAGCTTAAAAACACACTACCCCCTTCCCATTATCCACATATTTCCCCAACCTTGGCTGAATTTGATGGACATATGTCTTTTTACAACCGTACTATGTATGTAACTAACTAACTGCCCGAGTAAAAGGACCCTTAGCTCAAGTCTTGTTATCACCTCAGTTTGGGACCATAGTCAGGGCCTGGACAAAGTATTCTTGTGCCCTAGGCAAATAAGGCACAAAGCGCCTCCCCGATGGAAAATCCAGCCCACTACATACCTTTTTGTGCGCTCTTTTCTGCCTGGGACAAAGTGGCGCCCTAGGTGGTCGCCTACCTTGGCCTACCCGTTGTCGACTATAGTCTAGGACATGCCCTGACCCTATGCTAGACCTATAGAAAGAGCCTACACTGTAGGACCCACTGACTACAACCATGGAAATATCGCCGATAATGTCCCTGTTTATCACAGAGATCCTTACGTTCTAAGATTTAGGTTATCTAAATGATTATAAACATCAAAAGCCCCATCTCTGGAGAGATCAGTAATTACCATTCACCTGGGGCGGCATCTTTTCCTGATGCTTCATGTTCACCTGGCATTGTCAGCTCAAATTGTTTAAGATAAGAAATGTAATGATGGCTCATTAAAATGTCGGTGGAGAGCCAAGAATGTGAAGGCAAAAAAGGCTAAGAACATCATACAAAACCAGTTCAGAAACATGCTAATATCCTGCAAGCAGGTCGATGCCTAATTGCCTTCTTCTTAAAGGGGTTCTCCACTTTAAACAATCCCTAAGACCTAAGAGATCCCTCGTGCCCCCTATTATCTTTGGAAATTTGGCAGAAAGTGTTCTATTTTCTTGCAGCTCCCCCACAGGCAAAACTGAGCATTACACAGTGACAACTGAATTGAAGCTCAGGACAGGACAGGTCTTCCAGGATAAAATACACTCTTTAGAGCTGCTCTCCGCTCAGGAGATTAGGATCCTAAATAGAGGATCCCCCAATTGTAAAGTCAAAAATCTCAGAGTACATGAAAATGATCTTTCACAATCTAATTGATTCTAGGCTCTCAACTAGTAGAGATGTGCAACCCAAATACTAACCTACAGACGATTTATTAATTAGGTATTAATTCAAACAGTTGTCTGCTTAATGGAGTGTTCTCACCACACTGTTTCACAGGGCCTGCTCTTCACAGTCAGCTGCAGGCTATTACTTCTTGTTTAGGCAGTGGGTGTTCTCCTTTTTCACCTTGCTGTGGGGTCCGCCCGCTTTCCTGTTCAGGCTGTGGAAGGTTCTACAGCATTCTGGCTCCCACTTCCGTCAGGTTTGGTGCTGTGGCCCGTTAGCTGTGTTCTACAGCATCAGGCTCCCACTTCCTGTTTAGGCTGTGGGCGGTTCTACAGCTTCAGGCTCCCACTTCCTGTTCAGGCTGTGGAAGGTTCTACACCTTCTGGCTCCCACTTCCTGTTCCGGTTGTGGGCGGTTCTACAGCATCAGGCTCCCACTTCCTGTTTAGGCTGTGGGCGGTTCTACAGCTTAAGGCTCTCACTTCCTGTTTAGGCTGTTGGTGGTTCTAAAGCTTAAGGATACTGATTAAAGAATCCACTGGTATTTTATTGTCTTTTGATTGTTTGGGGGGACAGTTTCTGTCTGCGGTTTGCAGATTCAGCGATCCCCCTAGACATTGAACAGTACATGTTCTGCCCTAAAACTGGGCGGTAGAATGTACATGTACATGTTCCAAGTCTTTTTTTCAGATTTGAAAACCGACCATCAGAAAATCTGAGCTGTGTGGAATATAGCTCGAATTTCCTATTGACGTCCATGGGAATGGCTGAACCATCTAAAAAACCGACTGAAAACCCTTGCCGTGTGGACTCTCATTTCCTGTTCAGGCTGTAGGCGGTTCTACAGCTTAAGGCTCCTACTTCCTGTTCAGGCTGTGGGCAGTTCTACAGCTTCAGGTTCCCACTTTCTGTTCAAGCTGTGGTTGACTCTACAGCTCCAGGCTCCAAATTCCTGTTCAGGCTGTGGGCAGTTCTACAGCTTTAGGCTCCCACTTCCTGTTCAAGCCGTGAGAAGTTCTACAGCTTTAGGCTCCTACTTCCTGTTCAGGCTGTGGGCAGTTCTACAGCTTCAGGCTCCCATGCCCTGTTCAGGCTGTGGGCAGTTCTACAGCTTTAGGCTCCTACTTCCTGTTCAGGCTGTGGGCAGTTCTACAGCTTCAGGCTCCTACTTCCTGTTCAGGCTGTGGGCAGTTCTACAGCTTTAGGCTCCCACTTCCTGGTTAGGCTGTGGGCGGTTCTACAGCTTAAGGCTCCCACTTCCTGTTCAGACCCTCGGCGGTTCTGCAACTTCAGGCTCCCACTTCCTGGTTAGGCTGTGGGTGGTTCTACAGCTTCAGGCTCCCACTTCCTGCTCAGGCTGTGGGCGGTTCAACAGCTTCAGGCTCCCACTTCCTGGTTAGGCTGTGGGTGGTTCTACAGCAGTGATTGACATTTCAGCTTTGCTATTCTTAGCTGAGCCTCTTAGAGGGACATTGGTGATGGAGGGGTGTTAACAGCAGGACACAAAGCGACAGAGCTCTAAAAGGTTAACGTTTATCAGTAACATAGATAAACAAGCTCCTGTGCTGCAGATAAGAAACAGCAGGGAGTGATGTCTCAATCTCAGTCAAACTACAGCTTGCTAGAGCACAGAGAGGTGGTTTGTAACCTAGGGAAGCTTGTATACAGAAGCAGGAGATAAAAACTGCTTGAGCTCTGAAGGTAGGCAAAATCAGAACAGCAATGTAAAACATCCACTGATGTTAACCGGCCCCACCCGACTCTTAGTTTTCTCTCATTTGCACAAAAAAATGCTCTACTGGAACTACTAGTAAGAAAGTGCACCAAATCTAGGCACTTAATGAAGCTGGAAACTGGAAAGGAAAGAAAGAATTGAAAAATTTGGGTATGTGAAAAAAAAGTCAGCTACCTACATGTACAGTCCCTCTGGTTCTTTGCAAGTTCGAAGCCTGGACGACACTCACATGCCACTCCGACTTTTGGCGTCTCTCGGCAGATATGGGCACACTCGTGGTCTTTGTTCATGCAATTCATGCCTTCTGTGAAAAAACAGAGGAACACATCAAGGGAAAGAAGTTCTAGAAAACCTGGTTTGTCATTTTCATATTACACTCAAGTGGGATCAGGGTTGAAAAGGGTTGTCCGGTTGTTTTTTTGGTATACATTTGTCTTAGTGTGTGTGCAAATGTGTAAAAATACTTTATTAATGTGTTTTGTGTGTTTTAATTATATGTTTTCACTCTAATGTGTATGGAAGTAAACGCCATCCCTCCCTGATTATTGCGCATGCGCGATAGTCGGCGAGCTGGTTGGTGCTTCCATACTGTAGCAGCCCACAGCCCTTCCAGTCCGGGGCCGTACATGGGGTGCGCAGCCCCTTTAAGGGAAGGCCCCTCATGACCCGGCACACCGCCCGTGTAAAAGGTTCGGGGCGGAGTCGAGCGCGGCGTGCGGGGAAGAGCCGGCTTATAAACCGAGCCCCGCGCCGCGCAGGCTCAGATGCAAGGGAGCGTGACAATAAGCAGTTACACGGCTGCTGCGCTTGGTTCCCTGTTTCTAAAATGGCGGAAAATATTGAAGAGATGCTGGCTGGTGATGACCTGGCTGGGGGCCCCGCCAGGGAGCGACGAAGGGAGGAAGATAGCTGGGAGTCTGAGCGGGGGCGGTCGAGTCGCAGTCGGGACGGATCGTCGACGGCCGGCCCTGGAGGGCTGGAGCCTGTAGGTCGTTCAGGGGGCCCACCTGGGGGTGCGAATCGGAGGATGAGGTCTGCCGTCCACGCGGTACAGGACCAATATCTGTTTGGGTTCGAAGGACATGACGAATCTGGAGGGTACCAAGGATGTGGGGAAGGTCTTCAGGGATCGGGCAGCGCGGCTGGCGGGATCACAGCTCCCGTGCAGCCTGGTGAGTTTGCTCCTATGTACTGTGTGTCACCATCGGGGCAGGCGTCGCTGGGGGCGACGGCAGGTTTAGCTTTGGGGGGGAGGGGGAAGAGGGTCCCGCCGTGGCAGGAGTTGGTGAGTAGTTTGCAGGTATTGTTGCCGCGTTTTCCGGGCGCAACGGGTCCGGTAGGGCAGGGTTCCCCGCTATCAGTGTGGGGTTCTACGGGTTTAGGCTCCGGTAGTGTGTTGCCCTCACCGATGGGGGTGGGGGAGTTGGGGATGAGGGACCGATCGAGGGTTGGGGTTACGGTGTCGGTACAAACGGAACAAGATACGGTTGATAGGGTGCGTCTGGACGACAGGGCGAAAGGGGAGGTTTACGTGTGTTTTGAGGGCCCTTTGGGCTCGCACTTGAAGAAGGAGGTGAGGGAAAAAATCTGGCAGGATGAATAAGTCGAGATTTTTTCTCTTTTGCCTCTCGAAAAATTAAATTTGCCTAAGGGGAAGCGCGATAAAAGCAAAAAGGAGGAGGAGGAAAAGCGGAGGTGGCGGTTAATACCGCAGACCTTCCAAAACTGGATGCAGGCGTTTGCCCTACTGGCGAGTGTCATTGGGGAAAAGGCTCCGGAGAATTGCTCCGGGTTATTTTGTTATTTAGATTCAATAGCGGAGGCTCAGCGGGTATATGGGGGACAGGCGTGGCTCCACTACGACGAACAATTTAGTCAGCGGAAGGCAGTCAGGCCGGCGATCCGATGGGACCAGAAGGACATCGGGTTGTGGCTGCGGTTGATGGCCACGATGCGTTATGGCCAGCCCTTTCAGGGAGGACCTGGTGGCTCCGGACAGCAGGAGGGTGCTGGGACGTTTGGGGGGAGTTCCCAGCGGGACTTCAAGGGCGGTGTCTGCTGGCAATTTAATGACAATGTCGATTCGGGTCGAGCTGCCGCTTTAAGCATGTCTGCTCAGTGTGCAGTGCCGCTTCCCATGGAGCATCCTGTTTGCGGAAAGGTAGGGGGAGGGGACCAGGTGTTCAGCAAGGGGGAGACGCCAGTGAGCCTAATTGCGATGGAGCAGTACCTAAATAGTTACCCTAATAGGGAGGCTGCGCGACTGTTAAAAGGGGGATTTGGTGAGGGCTTTCGGATTCCGACGCCTAATCATGAGGTCCCCTTTTCAATAAAGAATTTGAGATCCGCTAGACTACACCTGGGGGTGGTGGCGGACAAGTTAGCAAAGGAGGTGGTGTTGGGTAGGATGTCAGGCCCATTTGTGGCTCTGCCGGTGCCGGATTTGGTAGTTTCTCCGTTAGGGGTGGTTCCAAAGAAGGAACCGAATAAATACTGGTTAATTCATAACTTGTATTTTCCTAAGGTTTTGTCAGTAAACGACGGCATTGACTCGGAAATCTGTTCCGTGGTCTATACGTCTTTTGACACAGCACTTCGTTGGTTAAGGGTGTATGGGAGGGGGGCGCTCATGGCCAAAATGGATATTAAATCCGCTTTTCGGCTGTTGCCGGTGCACCCGGATAGCGCACAAGTGGTAGGGTGTTATTGGGAGGGATCGTTCTTTGTGGGTCCGTGTCTACCGGTGGGGTGTTCGATCTCTTGCTTCTATTTCGAAGCTTTCAGTTCGTTCCGGGAATGGGTGGTGCGGGACGTCTCTGGCTTGTCGTCCGTCATCCATTACTTGGATGATTTTTGTGCATTGGCCCAGCAGACTCAGAGGTGTGCGGGTCGCTGTTGGCATCAATGCAGTGGGTGGCTGCCCGTTTTGGGGTCCCGTTGGGCCCGGACAAGACAGCGGGCCCAACCACCACGATTAATTTTTTGGGGATTAGGATTAATTCGGTTACCATGGAATGTTGCTTGCCGGAGGACAAGCTGTTGGACATGAGTCAGGCGATTGGGCGGTTGTTGGCATGTAAGAAAACAACATTGCGGGAATTGCAGTCCTTGCTGGGCAAGCTTAATTTTGCCGGTAGGATTATGCCAATGGGGAGAGTTTTTTCACGACGGATGGCGCAGGCGACGGCGGGGGTAAAGGCTCCTCATCACTTCCTTCGGTTGGCGGCAGGGATGAAGGTAGACTTAAGGGTGTGGGATTCGTTCCTGGCGCAGTATAATGGGCGCTCGATTATACTGAATAAAGCTGTTAGCAACACGGACATTGAGGTATTCACGGACGTGGCGGGGAGTGTAGGTTTTGGGGCTTATTGCCAGGGGGATTGGTGCGCAGGGCGGTGGCCCATATCGTGGGTCGAGTCAGGCTTGACTCGGAATTTGGCGTTGTTGGAATTGTTTCCTATAGTGCTGGCGGTTGAAGTTTGGGGTGAGCGTTTTGCAAATAGGAAAATTCAATTTAATTGTGACAACACGGGGGTTGTCCAGGCCATTAACTCGCTATCGGCCTCTTCCCCTCCGGTTCTTTGTTTGTTGCGGCGTTTGGTGTTGCGATGTTTGGGGCTAAATGCATGGGTGGTGGCGCGGCATGTACCGGGAATAAAAAATGACCTGGCTGATGCTTTGTCTCATTCGCAGTTTCAGTGGTTTCGGGAGCTGGCACCGGAGGCAGCAGCAGTGGGGCTGGATTGCCCCGAGGAATTGTGGACCTTGGTTTCAGTGCCGGGCAGCGGTTGTTCAGGTCATCCTTAGCCAAAGGGACCTGGGATTCCTATTCAAGGTCTTGGGCGCTGTGGGAACAGTGGCTGATGGGGTTGGGCCCAGTGTCCACGGACGGTGAGAGGGCAGCGGCACTCTTTAGTTTTATTGGGCATGCCTCCAATGAGTGTTGGTCGGTTTCGAGGGTCTCGCGTTTCGTAGTGGGGTTAGCGTTTGGTCTTAAAGCAAGGGGGATGGTGGACGTCACTAAGGCATTTGGGGTGGTGCAGGCGTTGAAGGGTTACCGTCGTGGTTCGGTGGCAGGGGACAGTCGTCGTCCGGTGGTTTTTCACCTATTGGAACGGTTTGGGGACAGGTTAAGGGCGATCTGTACGTCAGATTTCGAGGAGGTTTTATTTCGCTTGGCCTTTTCGTTAGCCTTTTTCGGGGCTCTGCGAGTAGGGGGTTGGTTAGTCCAAGTAGGGACGTCATGGGGGGATTCATGGGGCGATCCTTATAAGACGGTCAAAAACGGATAAGCGGGGAAAGGGCAAGGTATTGTGTTTAGGTGAGGTCGGGGGGTTCTAGGATGTGCCCGGTTTGGTGTTTCCAGGAATACCGGCGGCGATGTGTTGGGAGTGCGGGTCCCTTGCTGGTGCATGCGAACGGTAGTTTTTTATCCCGTTTTCAAATTACAGCGGTCTTCCGTCGCTGTCTGGAGGAACTGGGCTTGGATCCGTCTCACTTCGCTCCACATTCCTTCCGGATTGGGGCAGCTACTGAGGCAGCGGGTTGGGGTTTGGACGCCGATTCGGTTTGGAAGATAGGGAGGTGGGAGTCGGATCGTTACAAGCTGTACATTCGATCTCATCTGGCTCAAGGCTTGTAGGGAGTAGCCTGCTTAGGTTAGAGGGTAGGGGTGGAGCGGGTCTTGTTTGCCTTTTTTCCGCCTCTCCCTCCTTCGATGCTAGTTTAATTGTTCCATTTGCTATTGATTGTTGTTGTTTGTTGTGTCTCTCATTTATTCCAGGGAATTGAATGGTCTGGATATTCGGCCATTCGTTTGTACACTGGGGAGTGGAAAGTGCAGCACTTCGAGCGAGTGGTTGGCAGTTTGGTATCCCGGAAGAGTTGGCGGTGGTGCGCTGGATCGGGAAAGCGAGGGGCCTCAGAGGATGTCAGGTTCTTCCGGAGTTCCGGCGATTCGTCTCATGGGATAGGCCCCCGGAAATAGTTGTATTCCATGTTGGGGTCAATGATTTGGGATTGCGTCCAATCAGGGAATTGATAAAGGACATGTAGTATGATTTATTGTGGTGTGGTCTTCTTACCCGGGTATGGTTACCTTGTTCGGTCCGGTACATAGTTTCTAGTCGTTGGAAGCATGCGGATTGGATGTAAGGTATCAATAGGCACGGATTTAAGTCATAGGGCGAGGAGGGGTGGCGTCTTTTGTTGCAAGAAACAGGGGGATTTGTGGTGCGGCTTAGGGAGGTGGAAAATAAAATAGGGGAATCGGGGTGACGGAAATTTCTGGCGGAGGGACGGCGTTCATTTGAACGCGGTAGGATTGGACTTATGGTCGTTGGACATTCGTGAAGGACTTTAGCAGGCATTGGGTCTGTGGGGGGCGTCGCGCCCATGAGGTGGCATGGACGCTAGCTTTGGCGGTTTGGGGTCCTTGGAGTCGGTGGGAAAGTAAGTTTGTCAGTGGGGGAGGTTAAGGCTCAGCTTGGCTCCCAATTGGTGGATTGGACCAGCATGGCGCAGTTTGGAGGTCCACAAGGCAGCATCCTTGGGAGCAGGTGCCGGAAGGCTTAGCCGCCTGAGGTGGCTTTTGGTGCCCTGAAGCCGGGGGTGACGGCTGGGAAACTGTGGTGGAAAAGGAGTATGGTGTCCCCAAGCTCTGGTATGGTTTGGGTATCATGTCTCCAAGAACCTCATCCCCAATTTGGTTTTCGGGTTATTGGGGCTTACGGGAAACGGGTTTGGGGTTTTTATATCATTTGCTTTCTGTTTTGTTAATCGGTTTGTTTAATATTAATGGCTTGCTGTGGCCAAAATTATCCTAGCTAAGGTCTCCGTGTTTTTAATGGGGGGGGGGGGGTGGGGTAGGTTTACGGGTATTGAAGTGTTTGTCCAGTAGGCAGCAGAAGGATAGGCGCTGCTTAGGGTCATGAACGGAATGACACACTATACTCTATATAGCAAACTAGGAAGAGAGAGGCATAGACCACACACCCTCACACTATACATTGACCTACTGCTTCTCAGCTAAAACTTACAAAAATGAACAGGAGGTTTTTGTGCACTTTTTTGATCAAAAGAGTTTTGAGGCCACTTGCCATTTCACTGGCGGACCTCCTTTAAAGTGGGTCTATAACACTAAATGGGGGAGGCGCACTGCATGGCGCGCCACCGGGCTGCAAACAGCCACTCAGATGAGGGGCACCAGTCAGGGCCGTCTCTTCCATTGGGCCAGGTTAGGCAGTGCCCGGGGGCTGCGAGCCAGGGGGGCCCTGAGGGCCCGGCGGCTGCATGCACGGCCCAATGGATTCACTCACGCCGCCCGCCGGAGCTCAGACACATCTCTTTCCGCCCTGCCTGCGCTTATTTACTTGTGACCAGGCTGCGCAGGAGGGCGGTGAGGGGCCTGCGGTGCGTCTGTGAGGCAGGTCGACCCCTTCGCTATGCCGCTCCTGCGCTTTACAGTTTCACAGTGCAGCAGGGGCGGCGCTGGCCTTTTCAGAAATAAGGGGGGGGCCCGGCCGCCCAGCCTCTGTGCGGCTTTGAAGAGGTAAAAACCTCTGGCGCGGGCAATTGTTAGGCACGGCAGGAGTTTTTTTTTTTTTTTTTTTTTTTCTTACTTGTTTGTCCCTATCTGAACACGGTGCCGCCCCCACCCTCCCCCCCCCCCCCCCAGACCGCGGCGGCGGAGGGGGGGGGGTTGAGGGTCTGCGGCCGGTATCTGTCACTTACATTGGGTGGCAGCGGCTATGGAGAGAGGAGCGGAGCAGCGGCGGGCTCCGCCTCTCTCTCTGCCAGCTCACAGCGCAAGTGAAGGAAGCTTGGAGAGGCAGCTGCAGCGATGGGCCACCGCCCACTCTCTTCCCCTGCACAGGACGGCAGGAAGAGAGGAAGACTTTAGGACACAGGTAAGTGGGGCGGGGGGGGGGGGGGCTTGGAAATACATTGTGCTGGGGGAGGGGGGAGGGGGGGGGCTAACTGAATACTTTGTGGCTGGGGGGAGGGGAGGGGGGGGCTGAATACATTGTGCTGGGGGAGGGGGGGGGGGGGGCTGAATACATTGTGCTGGGGGAGGGGGAGGGGGGGCTGAATACATTGTGCTGGGGGAGGGGGGGGGGGGGCTGAATACATTGTGCTGGGGGAGGGGGAGGGGGGGGGCTGAATACATTGTGCTGGGGGGGGCTGAATACATTGTGCTGGGGGGGGGGCTGGATACATTGTGCTGGGGGTGGGGCTGGATAAATTGTGGTGGGGGGGGCTGAATCATGTACTGGGGGGGGCTTGACGTCTGATATTACATGTTCTGGGGGGGGGCTGAATACATTGTTCTGGGGGGGGATGAATACATTGTGCTGGGGGGGGTGCATAACTTTGTGATGGGGCGGGGCTGGTTAATTGGTGCTGGGGGGGGGCTGGATACATTGTGCTGGGGGGGGGCTGGATACATTGTGCTGGGGGAGGGGCTGGATACATTGTGCTGGGGGGGGGCTGAATACAGTGTTCAGGGGGGGGCTGGAGACATTGTTCTGGGGGGGTCTGAATATCATTGTTCTGGGGGGGGGAGGGCTGAATACATTGTTCTGGGGGGGGTGAATACATGTTCTGGGGGGGGGCTGAATACATTGTTCGGGGGGGGACTGAATACATTGTGGGGCTGGGGGGGGACTGAATACATGTGCTGGGGGGTTGAATACATTGTGCTGGGGGGGGGTTAATACATGTGCTGGGTGGGCTGATACATGTGCTGGAGGAGGGCTGTTTAGACACGTAGGGTTGTTTGGAATCCTGTCCTGTGTTATCCCACACTGCTGGCGTCTTGGGTATCTATGCCTATCTGTGTTATCCTACCTGCTGGCGCTGTGATTCTAAGCCATTTCCTGTGTTATCCCACTGTGGCGTTGGGTATCTAAGCCTATCCTGTCGGTCTTCTAACTTGTGGCGCTTGTGTATCTGAGCTATCCTGTGTTTCCTATCTGCTAGCGTTGTGAATATCTAAGCCTATCCGGTTTATCCCACCTGTGGCGCTGTGTATCTAAGCATAATCCTGTGTTATCCCACCTGTGGCGCTGGGATATCTTAAGGCCGATCCTGTGTATATCTACTGCTGGCGCTGTGTATCTAAGGCCTTTCCTGTGTTATCATACCTGCTGCGCTGTGTATCTAAGCCTTCCTTGTTATCTATCTGCTAGCGTTGGTGTTATCTAATAACCTTTCCTGTGTTATCCTTCCTGATGGCGCTTGTGTAATCTATGCCTATCCTTGTTATCCTATCTGCTAGCGTTGAGTTTCTGAAGCCATATCCGGTATTATCCCACTCTACTGGCGCTGTGTATCTAAGCCTTATCCTGTGTTATCCCACCTGCTGGCGTGGGTATCTAAGCCTATCCTGTGTTAATCCCCACTGCTGGCGCTGGGTATCTAAGCCTTTATCTGTGTTATCCCACTGCTGGCGTGGGTATCTTAAGCTATCTGTGTTATCCCACCTGATGAAAGCGCTGGGTACTCTAAGCTTATCCTGTGTTATCCTCCTGCTCGGCGTCGGGTTTCTAAGCCTATCCTGTGTTATCCACCTGCTGGCGCTGTGTATCTAAGCCTTCTCCTGTGTTATCCACATGCTGGCGCTGGGTATCTAAGCCTATCCTGTGTTATCCCCCTTGTGGCGCTGGGTATCTAAGCCTATCCTTGTTATTCCCACCTGCTGGCGCTGGGTATCTAAGCCTATCTGTGTTATCCTACATGCTGGCGTAGGGATCTAAGACTTATATGTGTTATCTCCTACCTGCTTTTCCTGGCATCTTGATGTCACTGTCCCACACTATAGGACCATGTCATTGTCTTGTCCCCCATCGTTTGGCATGTCACCAGTGGCATGGCCAAATGAGTGGGGGAAGTGCCATGGCATATGTGGTGGAGGACAGTGACTTGGCCTTATGGGTGGGGGACAGTGACCGCCATATGGGTGGGGGACAGTTGACTCGGGTCAGGAATGGCTGGTGACCACACGCAGAAGTTACATGACTTAGGTGTGTGCCCACAGCGCCAGACAACGCGGCAGCTCCTATGTTATATAAATTATACGTGGTCTGGCCTGTCATGCTGCAATTTATATAACTTTAGGAGCTGCTGGTCTGCCTGGTTGGGGGCCCAGTGCAAAGCTCTCGCCAGGGGGCCCATAAGTGTTAAGACGGCCCTGGGCACAGTCCAGTGGCCCAACAGCACCACTGCTGCCAGACCTAGCCCCCTGGCTCTGGACTGCCCCACCACACCAGCACAGCATCACAGCAACAGTGGCCACCACACAGCACCACCACCAAAAAATGTAATTATAGCGAAGAACAAGGATGTCGTCCAGCCTCCAATAAAAGCAGATTACTAACGCGTGTCAGACCACATGGGCCCTTAATCGTAGCATGCCCACATGGCCTGAAATGCGTGAGCCATCGCTAGTGGTCTGTCTTTTATGTGTCTCCTGCACTAAATAAAGAATCTGCTTTTATTGGAAGCTGGATGACATCTTTGTTCTCCGCTCTACACATATTGTCTCTACAAGTCCGCACATCCATTTGGAGAGGTGAGCTGGTTTTTTGCATTTGTAATATTGGACTATACTCTATATGTTCCATTCAGGGACGGCTAAGGGCGGCTATAGTGTGGAAGCGCCAGGGGTCTGCTGACTAGCGGGCATGCGCAATAGTCAGGAGGCCACAGGTTACTGTTATATACATTATAGTAAAAACAAATGTTTAAAAACAAAACAAACACACAAAACACATTAATAAAGTATACATACAGATTTACACACATGCCGAGTCAAATTCATAGCAAAAAAGAAACCAATCAACCCCTTTAAAGTTATTGTGCATGGCCTCTGAACTTAAAGGGGTTGTCTCACTACAAGGATTGCTTTTTATATTAAAGATCTTGCAAAATCAATTCACTTTGCAATATATGTCCATTAACTGTGTCATACCTATTCCTAGATATCCCCTCTTGTATGGGCTACATCAGCTCCTCAGGTTGCTATAGCTACAGAACAGTTTGATCTTACCTGACCAGTGCTGGTCCCTATAGCTACAGGACTGTTTCTCTCCTCTCTGATAGTGCTATCCAGTGCTTGTCACGTAAGCTACAGACCTTGCTCTTTCTTTCCTGATAGGCTGCTGTGCTGGTCCTTATAGCTACAGACCTGTTCGTTCTTTTCCTGATAGGCTGCCAGTGACGGTAATTTAGCTACAGACTGGTGTCTTCAGCAGCTCCTTAAGCAGGCCAGTTAGAAGTCAGTAAACCCACCCCTGAATTCAAAAATGAAACAGAGAAAACAGGACTGAGGTGAGATGAATCGATGTAGCGAGACAACTCCTTTAAAGCTTCATCCAAACATGCACGCTTGTCTAGCCAGTTCAATAAGGTACAACCCAAAATGTAGAATGCAGAGAGGAATCCAGCACCAATAAAATGTCACCTTTTATTTAATAGTCCATTAAAATGACAATGAAACAAGATGGCATGGACAAGTATCGCTGACGCGTTTCGGCAACATGTGCCTTGTTTGTAGCATCGAAACCCAAAATGGTCCCAGAAGGAAGTGAGTAAAGGTGGCCACACATAGTAAACAAATTTGCAGAATTCTCCAACTCCCTCATAAACATGGATTGGACATGTAGGTTTATTCCAGTGGGGAGTGGGCAGTAAGACTTTATCAGCCTCCTCTATTAGTTGCTTATCTCCTGTTAAGAAAAAGACGCGGCGCTAGTACAATTCAAGAGCTGAGTGACCTCCATAGACATGGTTTGCCAGCTGAGTTTGATCCAATTTTCTCTAAAGAGTACGTGCACCTCAACCCCTAAATTAGTGAACTACAGCTTTTTTCAGGTATGGGTAAAGGGGAGGAGCAACTACCACCAAAACGATAACCAAATTAAGCTTTCATAATTAAAGGGGTTTTGCAACGAAGGCATTTGATGCCTGGTTTGTCCTGCTTCAGCTTTCTGTGGCTCAAAAAAAACAGGCTGCGGTCATGGTTTGTTTGAACTGCATATGATGTCACCCAGCAGGCTTGACATCACCATGCCTTTCCCCACAGTGTGCTCACTCTAGTCAAACAAAGGTCGGTCTATGTAAAGAGCTGTGAGTAGTTACAATGTAGCTAAGTGGTTAGCACTTCTGCCTTTCAGCATATGGGTCCTAGTTTCAAATCCCTGCAGGAACCAAAGATGTCGATTTTTTTTCTCAATGACCATACCCGATAGAGGTTTCTTTTCATTTATTTGCGCTGTTCAAATTAAGCTTTAGTAATTAAAGGGGTTTTGCAGCGAAGGCATTGGATGCCTGGTTTGTCCTGCTTCAGCTTTCACCCTCTCCAAAAATGGCCGTGTATGATTTATTTGAACTGCATATCATGTCACCCAGCAGGCTTGACATCACCATGCCTTTCCCCACAATGTGCGCACTCTAGTCAAACAAAATTCTATTTATGTAAAGAGCTGTGAGTTGTTACAATGTAGCTGAGTGGTTAGTACTTCTTCCTTTCAGCATAGGGGTCCTAGGTTCAAATCCCTGCAGGAACCAAAAGCTGTGGATTTTTTTCTCAATGCACATACCGGATAAGAGTTTTCTTTTGTTTCTTGTATTCTATTTGCACTGTTCGACTAATTACTAAGGAGTGCAGAGGACAGGAGTAGAATGACAGCACCTGGGGTTGAACACTCTTTAACAGTGAGTGTTTGTGATTACTAGACAGGAAATTGACAGTAGCTACTTGAAAGGAGAGGATATGTCTGAGCCAGGACTGAGGAGCTCTCGTCACTGGTCACATCCCCGGAGATGACGCTTGTACACTATGGATCCTAAGAGCAGCTTAACACAAAACATCAGCACAGAATGTTTAATAGTGATAAATGGTGAAAACATTTATTATTTAATTTGCAAGCTTCCCACATCAATTTTACTTTGTGGTAAATCCCCTTTAAGCCATGTTGACCAGAGATTTAAAGAATTTTCTTAGGCTTTACCAGCTACCAAAGATGAAACACTAAAAATAATGCCGCCTGCTAACCAGGCAAACAGCCAGTCCATTTTATAGAGGAGAATTTAGAGAGGTCAAGGGACCTTAAAGGGGTTGTCTCACTACAGGGATTGCTGCTTTTTATATGAAATATCTTGCAAAAATAAGTCACTTTGCAATATATGTCCATTACAGTGTTATTACATATTCATAGTTTTCCCCTCTTGTATGGGCTGCAATCAGCTAATCAGTCTTATAGTCAGACCGGTTGCACTCTCTCATGATAGGCTGCCAGCACTGGTTGCTATAGCTACAGACCTGGCTTCTACTGCAGCCTAGTAGAAGCCAGTGAACAAGCCCCTGAACTCAAAATGAATCCAAGAAAACAGGACTGAGGCAAGAAGAATCAATGTAGTGAGACAATCCCTTTAAAGTAAAAATTAAAATGCGGTTACCATCTCCTCCCTCCTAGCCCGAATCTACTTTCTGTGATCAATTGGCTAATTCTCCACAGCCCTGCATGGGGATCCCTGCACGATAACTCCATCAAAGGCACTGCTCCTAGTCATAGCAGCTATATGACCAGTTTCGATGATATGTACACCCTTGGGCATATGAAACATAATTCCTGTCAAGTAGCGCCTCTCTACAGTACAGTGCAGTACTACATCATTACCCTGATTTTTTTTTTCATTTATCAAGGTTTTTACATTTATCGTGCATTGTTTGAAAAGTAACTGTATATAACTTTAATTTTACGTAAATAAAATTTTATTTTAAGGCTAGGTTCACACGGTGTATTTGCAGGGCGTAATTACGCCCCGAAATTACGCCGTGGGGCCGGGGGCGGGTACGGGGGGGCCGGCACCTCGCCAGCCTATAGACTTGTATTGGCAGCGGCTACGTTTTCGCAGCTAGAAAGTGTACATGTCACTTATCTCCCCGGCCGGGGATTCGCCGTGCAAGGAGTAGTGGAGACATATATACATAGTTCCTCTATGTAACTGTGGGATTACCGTAATGAATGGGACTGTTTTCAGCCGTTATTGCGCAATCCGGCGGGTAAGTACGGACTGTAATAGTTCCAGTTTTAAAGCCGACTTGTGAAAATGGCCTTACAAAAAAACTCATGTCTAGTAGCACCTCTTAGACTTACAGTGCGGTCATACATGTCCTGTACTGCTCTTAACATGTATTAGTGAGGTGCATTGAGTGATATTGGCGGTCTAGTAGCGCCCTGCTCTACAGGTACGTGTGGTACTATTTCTGTCTGCTCATTACATGTATTAAGAGGTACATGCAGGTGATTGGCATCTCAGCAGCTCCTCTCTAAGTACAGGTGCAGTACTACATGTGCTGTTACTGCTCTTACTTGCATTATGTGGGGTGGAATGCAGTGATTGGCACTCTAGCAGATCTATCTCAGGTACGTGTTGGTACTACATGTCCTGTAACTTCTCTTACATGCAATAAGTGAGGTACATGCATGATTGGCTACTAGTAACCTTCTCCAGTACAGTAAATATACTTTGTCCTTCTGCTCTTACAGATTAGGGGTACATGCAGTGTTTGGGCGGCTAGTACTCCCTCTACAGTAATTGGTACCGCCCCTGATTCCCTTACGCAATGTGAGGACATGCAGTTTGGGCACTAGAGAGCCCTCCCGTACAGTGGGTACTACATGTCCTGTATGCTTTACTTTTAAATGGGTCATGAGGGGTTTGGGGGGCCTAGTACCCTTCACAGTACAGGGGGTATAATTCCTGTATTTTTTTAATGCAATAGGGGGTCATGCAGTGTTTTGGCTTCTGTAGAGCCCCCCAGTACAGTGAGAAACTCGCCTGAAATGCCTTACATGAATTAAGAGGTCATGCAGTGATTGGGGGTCTTACTCTCTCACATACGTGTGGTACTACATGCCCTGTAGCTCTTACATGCATTTTAAATTTTTATTATTTTTTTTAAAGCGCCATTGATTCAGGGCGCTGTAAAATCGGGGGGTTTACATACAAAACATAAGTCAAACGATACAAAATAAATAAAAATAAAATGCCACAAGGGAGAGAGGACCCTACCCGCGAGGGTTTCAATTACAAGGAGGGGAAGAAAAGGGGAGGTGGGGCAGCTGTATGAGGGGAAGTGGGGAAACAATTTAGTGAAGGTTGTGGGCAACCCTGAAAAAGGGTTTTTTTCAGGTTACTTTTGAAGTTGGGAGAGGGGGGGGGGGAGATTCTGAGTTTTGGGGGCAGGGGTTCCAGAGGGGGGGGGAAGCAGGGGAAAGTCTTGGAGCGTTGTGTGGGGAGCTGAAAGGGGGGAGCAGAGGAAAAGGGTCCTGTGAGGAGGGGAGATTTCGTGGGGGGAGATACTGGAAATTTGGGCAGAGATGTATAAAGGAAAAGGGGTCATGGGGGCCCTTGTGGTCAGGTTTAGTCTGAAATGAATTCGCGGGCAATGGAAGGCCATGAAGGGAGGCAAGGGGAGGCAAGGATAGCGAGAGAGAGGGGTAAGAGGGGAGCAGAGTTAAGGAGGGATTGGGGGGGGGAGGTAAGCTGGAGGCCACAGAGAAGGATTTTCGAGTCTAGGGGGGAGATGAAAAGGGGCTGGCCGAATTTTTGGGGCCATATTTGAGGAATGGGGGGGATGCTGAGATGTTTTTCAGGTGGAGGGGGCGGGCAGAGGCGGGGGTTTTGGATGTGCGGTTTGAAAGATAAGCGGAGTCTACGATTCCCCTAAAGAGCGGACTTTGGGCCCCGGTGAAGTGTAGAGCCGTTGACTGAATAAGAGATCGGGGGCAGGGGAGATTGGTGGGGGAAAGATATAGTTCTGTTTTCCCACATTTAGTTTTAGGAGAGTGATAGAAAAAGGAGGAAAGGGAGGACAGACAGTAGGGACCCGGGGAGAGTAAAAAAATTGACATCTGGGCCAAGTGTAAGTTGGGTATCTCACATATAGGGGGAAAAAGAAAGTCGTGTGAGCATATGACCCGCCCAAGGGGTAGATAAAAAGGGTAGGGGCCCCGGGACTGACCCTTGGGGGACACCAAAGAGAGAGGCGGGGGGAGGAGGGGGAGCGAGAATGAAACGCTGAAAGCCCAAATCAGTGAGGTAGAGGAGATCCGGAAAGGGGCCAAGTCTGTGATGCCGAGGGAAGGGGATTTGTAGCGGAGGGGAATGGCGACAGTGTCAAAGGCAAGGGCGGGTCTAAGAGGAGGAGAAAGGTAGTGGCAGGGCTTTAGATTACTAGGTCATTAGGACTTTGAAAGGGCGTTTTCGTAGAGTGGGGGGTCAAAAAAAAAATTTTGTAGCGGGTCAAAAGAGTTTGTGGGGGTAGGGGGGACCTGAAGATAGAGTGCTGCTCGAATTTTGGGAAAAGCAAAAGGGAGCAGGAGATGGGGCGAAATTTGGGACAGAGAAGGGGTAAAGGTTTTTGTTTTTTTTAAAGATTGGAGGATAGTAGGGGTTTTTAAAAGGGCGGAAGGGAAGATGCCAGGGGTTACGTAGGTTGAAGAGAGGGTGGGGCTGGGATGGGGTGGGATGGCAGGGGATCAAGCACAGGTAGTGAGGTTTTGGATTTTGGGCAGTAGAGAGGGGAATTGTCAGAGGACGTGGGGGGAACAAGTTAAGGGGAAAGAGGTTTTTAAGGGTAGGGAGGGTGGGGGGGCTGCGGGCTGAAGTTTCTCTGATTGGTTAATTTTTGGGGGAAATGAATGGGGAAAGTCATCTGCTAAAGGAGGGATGGGGAGGGGGGGTAGGTGGACGGAGAAGAGAGTTTTTAAGGTTTTGAATAATTTCGGGGGTTTTGAACAGGGAGGATATAGAGTGGTGAAAAAGTCCTTTTTGGGTAGGCGAGTGCGGACTTAAATGTCTGCATGAGTTTTTTAAAAGGGAAATTCAGTGGGGTGATTTTCTTCCGGGGTTCGCAACTCGGAAGCACCCTCAGTTGTTTGGAAAAAGTCGTGGTGCCAGGGTTTTTCTTTTGATTTTGCGGGTTTTTGTTGTGTGGGGAGAGGAGGGGACCGAGTCAAGGGCGGGATGATTTTTGGGTTTAGAAATGGTGGGCCCTTTTTGGGGCATTGAATAGGAATTGGAAAAGGGGCAAGAGAGTAGAGAGATTGAGGGGTTTACTGGATATGAACGGAGGCCAGGTGGGGTGGTGATATAAAGAAGGTTTAAAGGGGGTTGTGGGGCAGATATGGGGGGGGGGATTTTAGAAAACAATTGGGGGGAGAGGCGGGGGAAGATTGGGGCCCGTGTGTTCCATTTTGTGATGGCTCCCAGTCCCTGGGGGAGGTGAAGGGAGCAGAGGGAAGGGTTTGTTTGGGAACAAGTGGGGGGTTCGATTTTTATTTGAAGTCCCCATGATGAAGTGGGGGTTTCGGTGGGGAAAAAAATGGAGAACCAGGAAGCAAATTTGGGCAAAAAAGGCCTGACGGGCCCGGCTTAAAAAACCCCCCCCCCACTTTGGGGGTCAGGGGGGGAGGCGGACGAGTGCACTTCAAAAGGGAAAAAGATGGGGGGGAAGGCGGGGGGGCAGGGACAAAGGGGCAGGTGTCAGAATTTTTGGGGGATCAGTATTGGCGGTCTAGTAAGGGCCCCTTCCTACAGTGGGTACAATGTCCTGACTGCTCTTTCTTATTTTTGGGGTCATCATGATGGCAGTTAAATAGCCCCCTCTACGTAACATGTGGTACTACAGTCCTTTCTGCTCTTAGATGTATTAGTGAGGTGCATCAGTGATTGGGAGTTAACAGGCCCCTTACAATACGTGCGGGATTACTGTCCTCTTCTGTGTCAAAAAACGTCCTTTGGTGATGGCCCCAATTTTTTTCTCTCTTACATTGTGTGTAAAATCCCTAAAAAAAGAAAGTGATTTCCCGAAGCCTTTGACGGGAATTTACGTTTTTTGTATCTGGATTAGTATCTGCTTCATTTTTCTTTGTCCACGCGCCTGGCCCCCGCCCACTCACTGTTTCCCGGTTTTGTACTTCCTTTTTACAGGTGCACTTAAAACGCCGAAAATCCCGAGCGGTTTTTAGGCATTCAAAAGGGGGAGATTTTTCCGTACTTTCTGGGGACGTTTGGGAAATTTACACGCCCCGCAAATACGCCGTGTGAACATACCCTAAAGCAGTGGTCTGCAAAGTGCGGCCCTCCACTGACCTAAAGGTTTGTAAAATGTAGGTAAGTTCTGCAAAGGAGGCGGCAGAAAGCGCTGAGATCCATTGCATATGCTGTGGGGGGGGATGTAGAGCCCAGCCTGGAAGGTCAGCGCTATCTGCAGCACCCCCCAATCGGTGTTTGATTAATTGAAGGGACATGTCACTGATAAACAAAAAAAAGGGCTACACACAAGCCATATTTTCCATTCCCCCTTAAACAGCCTTGTAACAAAACAAACATCCCCGCGATGGATTGTGAAACTTTGGTTCCGGATCCTCCTGCTCTGCGTGCAGGCCAGGAAAAGCACATCTGTCTTTCACCTCAGGGCCGGGGGCCCTTTTCGGGGTTAAAAAAGACGTCGGCCCAGCGGACAACTTTAAGCAGCCGAAAAAAGAAGGTTAGCCGGGGACGATCCGGGTAAAGAGTACAACGTTTTCTGATTCCTATCGACCCCGGGCGCAGTAAGGGCCCGTTTACACGTTAAAATGGGCCGTATTTCGGTCCGAATTACCGCTGAAGTGCCCCAATTACGGGCCAAAACGCCCTTCATTTCGGAAAATTCAATTTCCAAAGAGAACTTGGGGTTACTCTCCTCTCCCCCCGGGCGGGGAAAAAATTCACATGTCACTTTTTTCGGGTATACGCGCCTAGCTGATATCTAGGGCCCGGGCAAGTGGGGGCCCCCCGCTCACCCCCCTCCCGCCCCCCCCGTCCAACGCCGTAATTGCGGGGTAACTACCCCCGCAATTAAGCGGGGTGAACAAGCCTAAATTTACAGGGATTTCCCACAGAGACCTTTTTAAATTTTAAATCCCCAAATGGCTGAAAGGGCCTGGGTCCCTTTTGGGGGGGGCCAGAGCAGGGGGGGGTCCGTGCTCAGTGCTCCAAAAGAGGAGATGAGGCGCCCGTTTCCATTGTAGGTTTTGGGGGTTACAGAAGCGCTCTTTACAACTAACTAGAAACCCGCGCAATACAGTTTGGGAAAAAAATATTTACCCTGTTTCCCCAAAAAAAAGACAGTGTTTATATAATTTTTGCTCCTAAAACAGCTAAGACTTGTTTTTTAAGGATGTTTTTTTTTTTTTTTATGAACATAATTCACATTTTTGTTTAACGAAACTCAACATGAATTTTTTTTACTGTGTGATTTCAGCACAAAAATTAGCGAAGAGCCAAACTCTGAATTTCATAAAAAAAAATGCAAGGTTTATTTTCGGGGAAACAGGGGGGCTAGTCACCAATTGTGAGGTTTCCCACTTATAAAGATGGGTGTAATTGACACATAGGTCCCTCGCTTGAAGCAAGGGAAAAAACAAATCCAAAAAAACACATTTCTGATTTGGGAAAAAATTTATTTTCAAATTATTTTTGGGAAAAAAATATTTGGTCCCACAAACAAGCAAAGGGTCTGGCTCTCACAGACCTGCCAACTTCTTCGGCTCCCCGTCCTCCACTCATTACATTTATAAGGGC
>JAODAL010030460.1:0-49945 GCA_025379985.1 Phyllomedusa bahiana
CCTGGGGTCTAAGATTCACGTCAAAAATTCAGGCCAACGTTTTGACATTTTTGGATGTCAAAATTACGAAGGGGATATGAAGGGATGTATCTCAACCACATTTTTCGGAAAACCGACGTCACTAATTTCCTTTCTCCATTGGCGTAGTACCACCCTGTACCTTTAAAAAGGGGGAAAACCAGGGTTCGTTTCTTCGCCTACGCAGAAACTGTTCAAGGTAGAGGAATTTAAGAAACAGGCCCCTACTTAAAATATCGTTTCAGAGAGAAAGGGTCCCCGAAATGGAAAATGAAGGGAACCACATGCACTAAATATAGAAGATCTAAACTATTGGGGTTCCAAAAAGCGCCTAAAAAACCAGAATGACCTAAAAAGAGTCTGGTCCCTTCGTGGCCTTAAGGGGTTGAGGACCCTCACTAAACACTGGGGACCTAGGATTGCCCCAGATAAAAAAAGACAGGTGGGATCACCCCCTTTGATTATTTTCGGGAAAGGACGGAGTTTACATGATAGACTAGTGAAAAGCCATTACACACCCCCCTCCAACAAATACTTGGTTTGCAACAACCACTCGGTATTTTTAGGTGCTGGCTGCATTGGTTGAAAATTACGAAACAGGTAAATCTTTCACATTCAAAAACAGGACAATGTTTGGATGAAAATTTTTTTAAATTTGCAGGAATCAGGTATTATCTTCTTCCCAGATGTGAATGCGGTAAAGAAATTGGGTAAAACCCCTAGAGAATTTCGCGGTATCGGGGGGCATCTTGGCGACATACGACACAAGAGGGACACCCCCTTAGCAAACACATTTGGGCACATGGCGGCAATTATAAACAGAAATTTGGAAATTTACATGTTAACCACATCCCAAAAAGGAAAAACTGGATAAAGGGAAATTTTCTGTAAGGAATCCTTTTGGATATATTATGTTGATGACTTGACTCTTGCACCCAAAATGGGTTTAATATATGAACACGTTGAAATCTTGTCGGATCTGTTTTCTTTGTAAAGAGATTTGCATTACAGAATCACACCATTAAGACTTGGATTTTACATTAGACATTGTCATATTATTTTGGCTACTATTGTATGTTAAGTTTCTCTTTAAACCGTTTTAGATAGCCTATTCTTTTTCATTGACTATTCTACGCTTTCTTTGTCTGACTTAATTAAAAATAATTAAAAATAACAGAAAATTGATATATATTTCTATGCTCTATATTCTCCATTGTTTGTGAAATGATCGGTCTTATCTTTTAGCCCAGACCAATGTAATGGCATATTCAGAACATTACGAATTTTGAACTCACTAGATAATCCTAATGTTTTGGATTATCCGGTTCATAAGATGGACCTGTACAAGGGGCGATTTGGACGGCTGGGGTACCCCGATCAATGGGTCATAGCTTTAATAGGTATGCACGTTGGTGCGCTCCGATAGTTACTTCCGTAATCTAAGCGTTAGTGCTGCTACCTTTTGTTGAAACATTGTGGCGTCTCTAGCCTCGTTTCCGCTTTCTAGGGCAGTTCAGCTTACTCGGCTTATTTAGTGTGACGTTGCACGGTGCTTGGTTCATGACTCCAGCCTAAGCGGACCCTATCGCGTGCCTAGGAATATGATGGAACTAGAGTCCCTGAATTTGGGGGCAATCAGCTTGTATTCGTATATAGCGCAAGTTTGAAAAGCACTTGTATACGGCACATTAGCGTATTCGGACGACTGTGAGCTCATTATGCTCTAGTCCTGCTATTACCCCTGTGAATAAAAAAAAAACCCCCCCCAATTCTCTGTGGTAAGTTCAGTTTGTAGTTATGTTTAGGTTGAGTGCATCTGATTGTCTTGTTATTGAATACATTTTCTTTTGGGGATATTTTTGTCATTTATTCTATGTTTATGTGGTTGTTCTTGCTTCCTATTTTTCTTAGGCTACCAATTCTGTGTCCCTTGACGTGGTCTCGGGTAGGCACGAAACTGTTGGGACCTTTTCTTTTGAAGTCTAATGATACATTATTCTTATTTCTGACTTAAGTGTGACCTATTAGGGGCATTGTAGGGCTTGTTTTCGTTAGAGTAGGGTAGGTTGTCCAGGAGGGATCGTCATTATCAGGGTTATATTTCCGCTATCTGCGCTCGGGAAATTATATAGGTTGACTATAGGCGCGCTCTCCCTCCGCAGGCGATCTCTCGCCTTACCCCACTCGATTGCCAAATTCACTGTGTGACCATTTCCGGCCTTCATACCTATCCCACGTATACTAAGAATCATTTTGCGCTATCTAGCCGCGCTCCTCATACATTGAAGGCTGGCCATCGAAGCGGTTCGTTATTACAGGTTGAATTTATTCGGTTTTAAAGTAATTGTAATAAAAAGTTAATTTTTAGATTTTTGTGCCGATATGGTCGATTGTATTACTTTTCTTTTTTGGAGTATATTTGGTGCCCAGTGCTTCAATTACCTCTGGTGTTATACATAATAGAGGGGGAGCTTGTATTTAAGCATAAATGTTCGGCCCCATAGAGGAGTGGCGACATCTGCTGGAGGGGGATCGCTTCAAAATAAACCTTAGTATTTACGGAACAGTCATGAGTAAATTTTGTTTATATCTTCTCGAACGCCCATCACGGTTGAGTACTAAAAACCCTCGCAAGCGCGGTGTCTTCTTTTTGTTCTACACGGTTTGACTTACTGTGTATAGCATTTCCGGCTTCTCTGTCGAATAGAAGAACGTCAAAGGTGAGCGGGATGCCCCTTCTCGTGTCACTCGGGACAGTTGGTCGGGCCGAAAGAACCAGTCGTCTAAAAAAACACATATAATCACCCCCGAACGGTTGGTTCACGGTGGCTCCCGCAGGTTCCAAAACATCCAACTACGGGCATTTGATGTACGCTGCGCCAGGTCACTCAGGAGGAAAGATTCTGGAAAAAGTGGGGGCATAGCTTCCTTGTGGCTGGTTCATTATCCCGGAGAGATCGAAAGTCTTATGATTTGATCTCGCGGGCCACTACTTGTGTGGCCTCGGGATACTTAGCATACCAGAGCTATGTCTTACAGAGACTACCACCCTCTCCTGTGTCTCACTTGCTGCTCGGAAAATAATATTGGTTTCCCACGCCCACAGGCCCCGTGGCATCTTGCATCCGTATGCACTGTGCTGAAATCCCTCTTCATAATGGGAACGCAATTAGCTAATGGATTTCTGGTCAGGATGTATATCCAGTCTCCTTGGGGATAAATTCAGCGGTCATGTTCTGGGTGGTGACAGACCGGTTCTCAAAGATGTCCACTTTGTTGCCTCTCCTGGTCGTCTGCCTGTCCTGCAACACAATTGGCTAGTCTTTTCATTCCCCCCGCGATGGGCATTGTCTTCTGGCACATCAGGGGACACTGCTCAGTACGCGTCAGATTGTCTACACAGCCGTACCCGGTGTTCAATTTGTTTCAATGTTTCTGGGCGCGTTGTGCTACTCTGGCGAAGGCAAAGTTGGATCTTCTCATCGGCCTATCACCCTTCAGTTCCAAATGGACAGGTTGGAGAGGGTCGAACCCAGTATTTTGGGAGTAATACACTGCCTGTCATCTTTGTGTATACTCCGCGGGACGTCAGGACGAAAAATGGGGAGCTCGAGCTGGCTCCCGGGGGGTCCCGCGCAATACTTATAGCATAATTATACCATGCGGGACATCTCGGATGCTTTGCCGGGTCGTTACTTCCACGTTCTTTTGATATGTTATGGCCGCTCTCTCCCCTCAAGTCCCCCCCCCTTACCTGCTCCTAATCGGATGTGACCGCTCGTCAATGGACCAGGTATCGGGACGATTATATGGCCCATCTGGCAGAGACGGCGACGCATTCTCTTAACTACTCGAGGAAAAGAGATTGATAGATCCGGGAAAAGAGCGAGAAGACCTTTGCTCCCATGAGTTTCGATTGTTTCCCTTGTGGGCCTAAGTTTGGATCGTCTCCTTCAGAAGATATGTGCGCCTGAATGGTCCATTGTGGTCTTGTATAATAAATGGGGCCCAAGCTTCCTCGGATCCCTTCAGGCCTTCTTTCGCATGTTGAACCCGCTTGTGATCATACAAAGCTGCTGTTTGCGCCTCCATCTCCTCCGGATCCACAACGACCATTTCATGTGTCCTTCCTTAAGCTCTATGTTTGCTGAACCGGTTCTCTCGGAGAATTGTGACGCCTAATTTAGCTATGGAAGACGGTAAGAGGGGAGACGCTTTCCTTCCTTCGTGGATTTGTGTGGGGCTTACTCTGGACCTTGAGGCAGACGATCATGGGAGCCGGAATCCAATACTCCTGAATCGGGACTCTTCCTCGAGAATTTTTGCGGCCTAAAAAGGTGGCGGACTAGCCTAAGGGGAGGGAGGGTACTGTTACGGCGTTGCGCCTGCTAGGTCCGTGGTGCTCCGAATCTGGCGACGTCGCACCCGTACATTTCACCAGCGGCGGTTCGGTAGGGTCCCGGCGGGGGGCGGAGGGGGGACCCGCGGAACACCGCACTGCACGGGGTTCTTGGCGCCCAATCCGGTTCATTACACTCCCTGGCGCTCAGCTCCCGTCCGGTCCTCGTTACCTGACCGGCCGGGAATCTGCGACGCGGTGTCGCGAGCAGCCACGGCGCCTTGTATCAGTACTTCGGTAACGTGGGGACAGTTGCGCCGGGTTATATTGGGTAATTGCTAACCGCGGAGCGCTGTCCCTATCTGACGTTTTGCACCCACGTCCTCTTCCTGCTGGATCTATTGCGGCCTGTGCCTTAGTTAAGCGTTCCCTATTGTGTATTCTCGCCCTATGTATGTACCTGACCTACATTGCCCACGTTTACCCGATCCGAACCTCCTGCGGATGCTTGACCTTCTGCACTGCGACCCTGACTACGTCTTTTTACCACGGACTACGCTTCTGTACCTAGCTGCACCTTCGGCAGCAACACGCTCAAGCAAAGTACGTCAGGGGGGACGAACCTGGTTTGCCTACGCGCAGCAAGTCCATCCCGGTTTGAGGCGGCTCTGGTGAAAAACCGGGGAGTACTTAGATTCCGTTCCCTGGCGTGGTTAACTATCATCGATTGCGGTTTGGTCCAGCAAGAGTCCACTAACCAGCGTCACAGAGTCCGCAGAAGTTGTCTGTTGTCATTCTTTTTCATTGCTGACAAGAATATTCATTCAGCCTGAAACGGATTAAATCCTTTATTATGATCGTCCTTGTAGTGAGGTGATGTTTTTCTGCTACATGGGATCGGACATTAGGGTGTTTGGTCGAGTACCTTCAGAGCTAACAACACCCAACAAACTATTGTGGAGGAACGGAAGCTGGTGGTAGGCAGTGTTAAAAATGGTCTGGGGAATGATTTTCGTTCAAGCAAATAATCTGGGGTTCCACTAGAGTTGCCACGAGTGGTGAGGCACTCTAGACAGTAATGTCATTTGAGCTGATGCAATAATATTTGCACGATCACGTATACAGACCATTTGATTACAGGCGGATTGTTTGCTGGGGCAGCTGGGATCTTCCAGCAAGAAAACATGACATCTGACACAGTTACAAGTGTCCCACCTTGGTTAGAAGAGCCTGACCAAGACTTCCAAGTGATACCCTGGCCCCTAATTCCATAGACCTTAAACCAACTGGGCATCTGTGGAAACCCCTGGATAGTGGTGTTAGGATTCTATGCGGGACCACTCCATCAGCATCGATTATGATGGGGAGCCCCTGGTCTGGTTTTGGTGTTGCTCTATGGACCCTTTCAGCACGCTGTTGGGAGCCCCTGGATCGGTAGGTGTTGGATTCTATGGACCCCTACGAGCGTGATGTGGAGCACCTTGGAGGATAGGTGTAAGGGTTTCTATTTGGATGCTCCAAGTCAGTGTGTTGAGAGCTTGAGGATAATAAAGAGATTGGTCAATGAGGGCCTCCCTCAGCAGAGATGAGGGAGCCCATTGGGTGATGCGGTTGGTGTTAGGCCCTTATATTGGATCACGCATCCAGCTAGATGTGGGTCGAGGCCGAGTCTACAACTGGTAATGGTGGTGTTTGCTTCGCCTCAGACAGCTGTGGGGTGCCAATTGGCTTCACGGATCACCTGTGACAATATCCCTTATTGAGACACTTCGCCAGCCCATACTAACTGCTGTACAATACTGTCATCAGAGGCAGTTATCTCTGTTTAGTACATAATAATAGACTCGACTGTTAAGTTTTGCGACATCTAAAAGTCTAAAGGCAAGGAATTATTATTTCAACTATATATGTAATAATTAAGTAGACTTACAGTAAATAATAGTATCTAATATTACAAGTCGTCTCTCAAAAAGCAATCAACCAAAATTTACAAGTAACCTGAAGTACAATGTGTCAAAAAAACTATCTGAAAATCACTTGTGTAAGTAAAAAAATTATTCTCTAGGAATAGGGTCAAGAGTCGGATTTGAAAAAAAATTGGCAAGCTGTGTTGATGAAAGTCCATCAATCTGGTCTGCGGAGGAAGGAAAATATGAAATATGAATTGCTCTGCGCTGGAACTGAGCAGTGGATAAATGGAAGACTCAGATCTACATTTCCTAGGTCTCATATTCATCCATTTATATGTTCGAGGCCCCGAGGGCAGTTCTCTACCACCACGAGTATGTTACGGAGAAGTTAAGTACTTTGTTATGGGTGTAATATTTTATTCTTTATGTAGAAGTGACTTACAAACATACCAATGATTGCTTTCCAGTGATGTGTATAATTCCAGAGTCATAATAAATGGTATAGGAGCGCCGATGCTTTAAACCTATTTGATAATATACTAAGGTGGAACAATGGACACATTCAAGACGTTCATAGTTCTGGTCTGGTGCCTAATATTTTAATGGTTTGATGTTAGCTACTTGAAGAAAATGAAGACAAATGAAATATTCAGACATCCAAAAAAGACAAAAATCAGTCAGTATATTCATTCGCAACTGGCATGGAAACAGGTGCAAGCTGTTGTGGCTGTTATGCAAAAGCAAATTTTTTAGACACAACAAATACCCATGCAGGACAGCCAGCATGGCATTAAAAACCCTTACACAACGTCATTGAATTTTATTGGACAATTTCCTGCTGGCATTACTGCTATCTTTTCTACATGCATAAAATTGAGGTTTTTGGTGCACATTTTGATCAAAACTTGTGAAGTGAGATGCAGGGGTCCACTCAGCGTCAAGGTGTGAAAACTTCTATTTAGGCTTGGAGCCGCAAGTGTTAGATTTACCTCTACATGGGGCCAATAAAATCATAACTATGTGCGCCGAAATCTGATTTTTAGAGACTCAATGACAAATGGCACGGGGGTTTCTCATAAGTAAAGATGAAAAATGCAATAGACAAGAGGATGAAAAAATAAAACATTAGCACAGTTCAGTGAGGTTTATGCATGATCTTTGGTACGATAGACTTAAGGTAAATTCCATTTGATTAAATTAATCACTAGACAACCTTTAATTTTATCTATGTAGAAAAAACCAGTAGCAGTAATGCAGCTTAAATAATGTTACATGACAATATTTTGCAGTGTTTGCATGGGAGTTTTTAGTGCTCTGCCTGGGACTATGACTGTATTCTTTTATATTTGGAGATATGCAGAATAAGTGGGTATCTCTGATTCTTTTATAGCTCACATAACATCCTTGGAAGAGGCATATATGGCACCAGAGAGGAGGATAAGATAGCTCAAAAAAGATAGAGGTAAAGTCAGTAAAGAAGCATGTACAGGAGATGTAAGGTGTGCACACCTGAGAACTCACTCAAAGTGAGGCCCGCCTAAGAATCAAATCTCTCAATGCGGTGAGCCGAACAGACCTCAACTCTTTCTGTGCTGGGCACCAGGTATTCAACTTCCAGCAGGTGGGCCCGGGTCTCAACTTCAATATCTCGTGTGGCCCCCAGGAATCAACTCCACAGAGTGAGGCACCAGAAATCCAACTGCCCACTGGTATTGGTCTGGCCCTCAAGACTAAAACATACTTGATTTCTACAGTGGTTAGCGTGCCATACTCCGCAGGAAATCAACTCTCAAATTGGTGGGTTCTCGAGACTCAACTCTACTGATGGGCCCCCCAGAATTCACAACTCCACAGGGCTGGGCCCCAAAAGCTCAACTTTCTTACTCGTTGGGCGAGGAATCAACTCTACAGGTGGTGGCGACAGCCAGGATATTCACTCTCCACAGCTTGGGTTGGACCTTTCAGAAATGAAATTCAGTAGTGGGGCCCGTCACGGGGCACTCCCAGGTTTGTACAATGGTGGCTGTTACAAAAGTCAAACTTTTACCCTTCGACCTTCCTGTATCTCACTATTGTTAGTTGCTTTCTCACTGACTCAAAGGGTCATTGCTTTTTTTGTATCGCCCCCTATTTGCCATGAATACTGTGCCTTTGTGTATCTTTTAAAAGAGGTGTTCCTACCATCAAACATTTGTATGCTAAGTACTAGGCTATGCTCATAAAGTCTGATAGTGCGGGGTCCCTACTATGGGAATGCACCATATCTTGGGAACGGGCCCCAAAGTTGTCGGCTGTCATGATAGTGGAGAAGCTGATTGACATGTGATCGAGCTCTCTGTTGCATGTATCTATGGGAGTTCGGAAAATAATCTTGTCTGAAACACACTGCTCATTCATAGAACTAGTATGTGGGTACTCAGCACCTATTCAGTCTGTTGATATAGCTACATCCTATACAAATATAATCTTCGATGTATATTGTTGAGGATATGCCCTCTTTATTAGTGTGCTTGCTGTGCGCTACTTCCCTGTACTGTGCCTGTTTGTTTGCTGTATTTTGGTACCCTTTTGTGAACCCATGTCTACTACGCACACGCTAGTTGTCAACTATTTTTCTCTTTTTCAGCCAATGTTGCTCTTATATTGCTTACTACTGTTCTCTTCATCCCCCCGTAGTATGCAAGACTCAGATTAATGCTAGCTACTACACTGTGGGGAGCTTCAGAGTTGCAGCCCAATGCCTCACAATCGAATGTGGCTGGTTGCCCAGGCTCTCTGTGGCAAAGTCCACCCGGTCGCCGAATGGGTATATAGAAAGTTATTTTGTTGGTTTGGCTTCCAGAGCTGATCGGCTATATACAATGACATATGTTGATGTATGAGAGAGTTGTTCAAATAGAGTCACCAATTCTGTAGAATAGTTTAAAGAGAATAGATCATGCCTGCGCACTTAGTCCCGAGCCTCAGTATGGATCAGGATTTGTTTTATGAGAGATTGAGGGGATAGAATTGATAATATTGTGGTAGGTTACACTGATAATTGTGATCTATTTCCCAACTCAATGCAAGTGTAAGAGGTTCTTTGCTCTCCTAGCTGTGTACCTTCTGTACTGTGTGATAGAAATCTTCTATTTCAGGTGCATTCAATTTTCAATATATTATGCCCTTAAGACACAGGGCTGGGATCATTGTATTCTGGATGCCTTAAGGCATATGAAGGAAATTGGTAGCGCCCCCACTCCTCCATTACCCAATGTTAAAATCCAGCCCACTCACAAATCCTCTTTGCAACCCCCTTTACCTTGCCTGGAGTAAATATGGTATTCACAATAGGCGGTTGTCATTGTTCCGTCTGCTACACCTCGTCGTTCAGCCGTCAGGCTTGATGCCTACAAGATGCTGAATTAATAACTTGGCAACAGAACAAGTCATTGCCTTGTTTGTTGCCACCAGGCCTAAACCTTGACCAACATTTTAGTTCGTAAAAACAGGTTCAATCTTAAGTGTTTATTAGTGTTCTATATGTTTATAAGACTATGCTTTTTTTTTATGCAGAGCCTCTTCTCAAATGCCCGTCAAGAGTATAAATAGTTAAATAGAAGATGAACGATTAAATAATAATAAAAATGGTCTACTCTGTTGTTCATGCCAACTGCGCTACTCTTGTCGCCCAAGTTGTCACTGGGGTTACTAGGGGCTGTCAATACCATCATGTAACTCCTATGTCAATCGGTTCGGGTTTGCTCGCCCCATTTTGTAATGCAGTATTCTCCCTCTTTAAGGTGGCATGTCTCATCCCAGCTCAGCTCCTTGTAAAATACACAGAGTCTCATAAAAGCAGGCTGACTTCATTGTTAAAGGCTTTCTGAGTCTGTCGATTTTTGAATCTATTCCTTGTTTAGGCAGTGCTTGGTATCTATGGCCAATGATACTCTATGCAATGAATTAAGAATATGTCTCCAGCTACATATTCAAAGGTTCTGCTAATTATTTCTGAAATGTCTAAAGTACTCAAGAAAAGCTTCCTGGTGTTGAATGTGTCAATTCTTGCTATTCAAATAAGACACAGCAAGAGCACAAGGAGCAGGTCTGGTAACCTAGAGCAGGCATCCTCACGCAAGACTGTGGCCCCTCCGGCTGTTGGCGAATACTAAACTTCCATCCATGCATCTTTCATATATAATTACTATAAACAGTGGGGATGAATGGGGAGTTGTAGTTTCCCGACACAGATGGATGGGACTGCAGTTTGAGGATGCCTGACCTAGAGAAACCTGAGCCTTTTGAGAAAGCAGGATGGCGAAACGTGCATGGAGGCTCTTGACCTATTCCTGGATGGCCTATCTCCCATAGTAGGTATTATTTGTATTATTTAATAATAATGTTTACACTTTAGTTTAATTGGTTTCATACTATTATATAAATATATATTTTTTTGGGTGATTAGTCCATTGTATATTATCATTTTGATTATATTTTTAAGCACTTTGGATTTTTTCCACATATCGTGATTTTATGGTTTCTTTGATGCATATGGGTGATATGCCATTCTATGTGTATGGGTCAAAATTGCATGTTTTTTTTAGATGTTTTTAATATTTGGTTTTAAAGGGGTTGTCTCACTACAAGGATTGCTTTTTATGTTAAAGATCTTGCAAAAACAAGTTATTTTGCCATATATGTCCATTAACTGTACCCTACCTATTCTTAGATATCCCCTCTTGTATGGGCTGCATCAGCTCCTCAGGTTGCTATAGGTACAGACCTGTTTGAGCTATCCTGATAGGCTGCGATCACTGGTTGCTATAGCTACAGACCTGGCTTCTACTGCAGCCTAGTGGAAGCCAGTAAACACGCCCCTGAATTCAAAATGAAACCAAGAGAACAGGACTGAGGTAAGATGAATCAATGTGGTGAGACAACCCCTTTAAATTGTGACAACCCTATAGTGTAAATATATTCATTGTTAATTTTTTGTGATTAAATAAATATTGATATTTTGTTATTTTGTTTTGTTATTATGTTTGTTTTTCGGTAACCTAGAGAAACCTGTGTGCACTTAGAGCTAAGATTACTATCAACTCCTCAACAAATTAAAATAAACAAAGTGATACATTTGGAAAACGTCTTCGTTTAATGTTCCCTACATGTTGAAAGCTAATCTTTGTAGTGAGACAACCATATTAAGTGAAACGGTCGTGATGCTACGCATGGCCTTTGGAGTGTACTACTGCTGATTTATTTACAATGTATAATTGTTTTTTAGCTACAATGTATGAGTAGATAAAATGTATCAGACTGGCATCCAGGCAGATTATCTCACTTGTTTTTTGTCTAGACTTAATATAATTGTAAGGAACTCTCAGTTGTGCTCTTTATGGGCTTCAAGCTGTTGGATTTTAAAGTGATTGTTCCCATTCACTGTCAGTAAGTGGAGAACACTGGAAAATTGGAATGGTGAGAAAAACATGTTGAACTTTCTATTTTCTAAATAGCAAGGTTCAGCTATACAAAGTAAAATTTCTTCGATATGCGCCCTGTTCTTGAAACCACACGTCCAAGCTCTCACTGCCTCCTGCGCCTGAAAAATATTTCTCTAATCCCATCAGCGCCATCTTAACAGCATTATGGACCCCTGGGCATAGCACTGCAGTGGGCCCTGCCCAAATACATGACATCACACTAGGCCATGCCTCTAACCATCCTCAAGCACACCCATATTATCACGTCACTTATGTATGGATCTTGACAGCCTGCTGCCTACAAGATCAATTGGCTCCCTTCTCCACCATGGTTTTTAACTGTTTGCATGTATTAAAATCACACAAACAGTTAAATAAGTAAAGCCAACAAAGGGATCCAGGGAAAGCTTCTGTTTTCCCCGGGTACATCATAAACATCGGGGGCCCCTATATTTGGGGCCCCCCGGGAAACCCCCTACTGTGCCAAAAAAAAAGATCCCCAAATCCGACATTTCTTAACTGTGACACCACAAGAAAGCTATTTCATCTCCTGCCTTGACTACTCCAACATCCTTTTTTGTGGCCTCCCATATAGTATTCTGCTCCCCTGCCACCTCCCACCCACTGCCCAGCGATCCCCTCCCCTTTTCCTACATTTCTGCCCTCCCTCCCCAGTCCCTTCACGGGCTCCCTATTGCCCCAACACATTTTTAAAATTAGTAACCATGACCTACAAGGCTCTTCAAAACCCTCTCCCTTACATCTCGCCTAATCTCCAGATACCTCCCCTCTCGCAATCTCTAATCCTCACAGGACCTTCTTCTTTCTATTCCTCTTGACAGCTCCTCACACAATCATCTCCAAGTGCAATCCCCATAGTTTTGAACTCACTGCCACAACCAGGGCGAAACCCACCTTTTTCCATAACAAAACAGCAGAATAAAACAATTTAAAGGGTACAAAAAAACCCACCATATATCAGAAACCCACATATAGGCTGGAGAAAAGAAAGCCCCACTTCTACTTGCTACCACAAAAAAGGGATATATTCTTGAACCTTCTAGGCCTGATAGTGGTCACCAAGGCTGCTATGGCAATAGTCACGCCCATATCCACAACACATCAGCTCCCAACCCTTTTAAACTTTAAAAAGTGACCTAAAAACCATTATTTTGGGGAGCTTCCACCCTACAATAACCCTTCTGCCTCTACACCACAGTACAAACATCTCCATCATTCAGCTTCTGTCTCCATCCTTCTCCCTTGAGGATTGTAATCCCTCGCAGGCAGGGTCCTCTCCCCGTCTGTACTGGTTTATTGGTTATTTAGCGATATTGTTGTACTTTTTGGGGTTTTATTTTATGTATCTTGACCCCTTTTGAATGTACAGTGCCCTGGAATTAATGGCCCTTAAAATAAATTATAATAATATGAAAAATGATACTCGCACTGGGGGCCCTTTTCTCCTTAACAACAAACCCTAGTTCAATGTGTACTCTAATCTGATTGGCCACCAATGGAAGGAGAAGTGCGAAATTGTGGCCAAATATATTGAAAAGATTTAAAGAGAACCTGTCACATATGTGATGCCCCCCTTGCCGAGGACAGCACAAGCTAGTGACAGACCTGCTGTTTCCAGCGCTGTGTCCCTTTTCGTAAAGCAGAGATTTAAGATTTAATGCCAAATTTTGCCATTTTCAGCTAAAAAAGAGTCATGAAAAGAGTCATTTGAGGCTAGCCACGCCCATCTGAGGCTAGCCCCGCCCACCTCAACTGATAAACCTATTACCTTGAATAGGTAGAAACATGTGAATAACTGTCAGTGGGCGGGGCTAACCTTTGGTGGGAGGGGCTACCACCTACTCATGAATAAGATTTGAGGGGTATATGCTCTATAACGCCAGCATCTTACAGAATAAGGGACACAGCGCTGGAAACAGCAGGTCTGACACTAGCTTGTGCTGTCCTCAGCAAGGGGGGCATAACCTATGTGACAGGTTCCTTTTAAATACTCTAAAACTACAGCATCTTACAGAATAAGGGACACAGCGCCAGAAACAGCAGGTCTGTTTCTAGCTTGTGCTGTCCTCAGAAAGGGGGGCATAACCTATGTGACAGGTTCCCTTTAAATGCTCTAAAACTCCTGCATCTTACGGAATAAGGAACACAGCGCTGGAAACAGCATTTCTGACACTAGCTTGTCCTGTACTCAGCAAGGTGGGCACAATCTATGTGACAGGTTCCCTTTAAAACTTGGATCAAGTATGATATGAAAAGGTAAGAAACTGTGGCCAAGTATGATTACCATTACATTGTTATACCCCGGCTTTCCCAGACTGTCTAATGGCAAATCTGTCTAATGTTGTAGTTTTATATTCCATTCTTATGCTGGCAGATACACTCTTCAGTATAGTGATAACCTCTGTGCCAGATTTCTTAGAAACATGGAAAACTTGAGAAAACACCAGGTCTTACATATACGAGAAAATAGAAAAAACATCACAAGATGTTTAGAAGTAGATGTCTTGTGATGAGAGGTATACACTTTTATTATGCAGTCTGCTAGGTATTGGATTTTCTCTTAGCTTATCCAGTTCATTTCCACTCTCACCAACCACAGACGAGAATGAAGGCTTTACGATGTGCTGCATACAGTAAATGTTATACTTGGCTCCAGTACAGAGCAGGATTTTTGCTTTCTTGTTATGTAACTATTTACAAGCATACAGTATTCTTTCCAGTAAGTACGCTGGGAAACTAAATGAATCATTACATTGAATGGGACGTACTAAGAAGCTGGATACTATTTTGCCATTCAATGACTATAATGGATACTAGATCATATCTTGTATGTGTTAGACCTTCATCATAGGCCTCCATATTGATAACTGGTTACGTAAAAGAAAGGGATAATGAATCCATCCAGGACACTCAAAGGTAGACATAAAGACAATACCTGTCCATCTGCCCTATTGTCATACATGGATTTCACCTCACAGGACCTTATCCCTATGAGCCAGAAAAAAAGAGCTGATCTATTTGAGTGACTCCCATTTTTGTAAACCACGACCATCCATGATTTACATGAACTGCCATTTACTTGAATGACCGCCATGCAATGCTGCATATACCCTGTAGTGTCCAGAGTCCGAAGAAATATACTATGATTTTTTTCAATCTGAAAATCTCTGTATGCATCATAAGTAATTGGAGATACATGTAGATACATTAGAGGTTACCCCACTATGGGAGCGCTATTAGGGCTTGTTCACACGGCGTTTTCACGCCGTGTTAACTACGCTTTTTAGATCCGTCTCTGGGACCGTCAAGACGGTCCCAGAGACGGATCTAAACAAATTAGCAGTGAGATTCACTGCGGGCTATGAGGAATACGCAGCGGCGTTCACATGAGATCTCTGGGTGCGTTTCCCCGGCTCCTCTTTGAAAAAAATTGACTGCAATTCTTTCAAAGACGGAGCCAGGGAACACGCAGCGGCGATCCTCAAGTGAACGCCGCTGCGTATTCCTCATAGCCCGCAGTGAATCTCACTGCTAATTGTTTAGATCCGTCTCTGGGTCCGTCCTGTCGGTCCCAGAGACGGATCTAAAAAGCGCTTCTAACACGGAGTGAAAACGACGTGTGAACAAGCCCTTACATCTCTATACAAAATGTACCCAAAATACAGCCATGTGCATGAGCCCTTACAAGATGCCAATTCAAATGAATGTGTAGTCATGTACCACATGGTCTTCTTCAGCAGAAGTTCCTTTTTTGGGTGTGCCCAAAATAGTGGACCACATGACCCTCTATGACATTCTAATTACCATACATGACATATGGACAGGGCTTATCAAGTTGGGACAACTGTAATACACCCAAATATAGTTTGAAAGGAACCTGTCACATAGGTTATGCCCCACTTACTGAGGACAGCACAAGCTAGTGACAGACCTGCTGTTTCCAGCGCTGTGTCCCTTATTCTGTAAGATGCAGGAGTTTTAGAGAATTTACCCCTCAAATCTTATTCATGAGCAGGTGTTAGCACCGCCCACCAAAGTCTAGCTCCGCCCACTGACAGTTATTCACATGGTTCAACCTATTCAAAGTAATAGGTTTATCAGTTGAGGTGGGCGTGGCGATCCTCAGGTGGGCGGGGTTTGAAAATAACTGACTCTTTGTTTGACTCTTTTCTGGCAGAAAACTGCAGATTTGAGCATTAAATACACGAAAACTCCAGCATCTTCCAGAATAAGGGACACAGTGCTGGAAACAGCAGGTCTGACACTAGCTTGTTCTGCCCTCAGCAAGGGGGGCACAACCTATGTGACAGGTTCTCTTTAAAGCCATAAACTGATCTTCAATGCTTGATGGTTGAAGGTGGCCCATTGGAATATATGGCTATTGAGGAGGAGGAAGATGAGCAGCTGACAGACAACTCTAAATAAGCAAACAGACAGAATCCAACTTGTCTAAGGAACTTTTCATTAATGTCAGTTATTGGGTATAAGTCCCGCTCATTAGAAGTGTTTGCCTCCCTGCATTTCAACAGTCATGACTTTTATTATTGTTATTTTTTCCATGATGCAGTTCAATGTATATAAGAGAAGTTTAATTTTTTTTATTTTTTTTTTTGTAAAGTGAACTTAAAAAAATGGGTGTTTAAGCATTTGTTTTTTGCATTACTTTTTACACCATTCACATTTCACAATAAATAACCCGTTAGATTAATTCTATAGACTATTATGGTTGTGTGGATAACTAATATGTGTAGGGTTTTTTTTGTGTATGTGTGAGCACTCAGTGTTCTTTGACCGCAGTCTTAGGCTATGTTCACACAGGGTAATTTCGGTGCTCATGTCCCGTCGTATTTGTACTCTAATACGAGCAAAATGCATGCGAAATTACATTAATCCATAGTTCTCATAGAGAACTATGGATTACGCCTCCTCTCCCCGCTCATACAATACAATCGTATTGTACGAGCGGGGAGATAAGTGACATGTCAATTACTTGTGGCGAATACGCGCAATTGCGCCGTGTGAACATAGCCTTACTAGACAAAGGGTCCTGAGGCTAATTTAAGTTCCCAGGACTGACTGCATAGATCAGACCTGGGCAAAGTACGGCCCCCGGGCCGCATCTGGCCCTCCAGCTCGTCGGATGCGGCCCACGGCGTACCATGCCCGGGTCTACTAATAGTAGCGCTGACAGTACGCCGCGGCCGGGTATTGCTGAGAAGCCGCCGCGAGCCGTCAGCGCTACTATTAATGGTGAATTAGGCAGCGACGCGGTGGACTCCGCTCACCGCGCCGCTGCCTCTCCTGGGCGCACACAGTAATAACTCTGTGTGGGCCCAGGAGCTGACGGAGGAGCGTCCTGGCGCTGGCGGCATGACGTCATCACGCCCACCAGCCCGGGAAGCTCCTCGGACAGAAGATGAGCACGCTCGGCCAGGAGTCAGGTAAGCCAAGGTGAGTATCAGTGTTTGTTATTTTTAATTTTGGTCATAAAGCTATATACCTGCCTGTGAGAAGCCCTAACTAGCTATATACCTGCTTGTGGGAAGCAGCTATATACCTGCTTGTGGGAAGCAGCTATATACCTGCCTGTGAGAAGCCCTAACTAGCTATATACCTGCCTGTGGGAAGCAGCTATATACCTGCTTGTGGGAAGCCCTAACTAGCTATATACCTGCCTGTGGGAAGCCCTAACTAGCTATATACCTGCCTGTGGGAAGCCCTATCCAGCTATATACCTGCCTGTGGGAAGCCCTATCCAGCTATAAGGCTGCCTGTGGGAAGCCCTATCCAGCTATATACCTGCCTGTGGGAAGCCCTATCCAGCTATATACCTGCCTGTGGGAAGCCCTATCCAGCTATATACCTGCCTGTGGGAAGCCCTATCCAGCTATATACCTGCCTGTGGGAAGCCCTATCTAGCTATATACCTGCCTGTGGGAAGCCCTATCCAGCTATATACCTGCCTGTGGGAAGCCCTATCTAGCTATATACCTGCCTGTGGGAAGCCCTATCTAGCTATATACCTGCCTGTGGGAAGCCCTATCCAGCTATATACCTGCCTGTGGGAAGCCCTATCTAGCTATATACCTGCCTTTGGGAAGCCCTATCTATATACCTGCTTGTGGGAAGACCTAACTAGCTATATTCCTGCCTGAGGGGAGCTGTACCTATCTATATTCCTGCCTGAGGGGAGCTGTACCTATCTATATACCTGCCTGCGGGTACCTATATCTATATACTTGACTGACTGAGGGGAGCTGTATATACCTGCCAGACTGAGGGGACATACATCTACATACCTACCTTACTGAGGAGAGCTGTATATACCTGCCTTACTGTGTACCATGAGTAAGGCAGTTATATAGATGCATCCCCAGTAAGTTTCCACAAAAATAATCCTCCAAAAAACGATTTTTTTCCCCGTTCACCCTATGTTTTTATTAGTCCGGCCCTCCAAAAGCATCGCACTTTCTCATGCGGCCCCATGGGAAAATTAATTGCCCACCCCTGGCATAGATATTCCCCTGGCTCCAACAGCAAACTGGGAGTCCGGGTGACCTGATGGAGCGGGGGACCCCTTTTGATTATGCTGCGGTCACAGATTGCGGCAAACAAAGGGTTAAACGCCGGGGATTGGAGGCTTCCTCCGCTTCCTGGCATTAACAGAGACTGCTCTATGGACGGAGCTATTAACTACAGCTCTGTTTCTAGTGCAGTTACAGCAATCGGAGCCGCAAACCCTCATCTAAAGATCTCGCTGCAGAAATAAAACCTGCACTGCCTGACGGCTATAGTTGGTAAGTGGTCGTTAAGGGGTTAAACTTTAAGTGGGCTTTACTCACAAAAATCAAATGTCTGTCCTTTTGATTTAAATCCTAGAATGAGGTTGTATGAACTGCAGTTCTACAAAATAAAATCTGTAAATTATTATATCCAAAAGTTATGTGATTGCTAAGGCTTAAAGAGTTTTTTTCACAATGTAATGTTGACGTGGGATCCTCCAAAATGGGTATTTAATCACTTTTCTAAATATATGTGATTAAAAATATTGCAGCCTGAGAGAGCTACAGGCTGCCTTACCTGCCCTTAGTTACTTAAAAGCTTCTATTAGATACGACCTGAGAAGAGCTGCTGGTCGGGCTTGTGCAGAAAACACTTCTTATCTGATGAGAGGGAGCTGATGAAGCTTTCAAGGCACCGGGTAGAAATATGTTGTCTTTTGTATAGAAACCACTAGTTGTAGTGTGATTATCTGAGTAGATCCCTGCTTTATCTGATGACAGAGAACATGAAGAAGCTTTCAAGCTGCTGTGGAGAAAAGGTGTTGTCTTTTGTATACAGATTCCACTAGTTGTAGTTTGATTATTTGAGTGAACATTTCACACAATCCCTTATGCAGCTCTGGCAGTCTGTCTCTCTCTCTCAGCTAGCTGGCTTGTTTACATTTGCTTCTTAGCAGATAAGGCACATCCTGGCAAAACCCCTTTAAGTGAATGAAATTCTGCCTTTTCAAGTTATTTTTTACTTATTGTATATCTTTAAATATACTTTTTTAATAATTTTTCTTCAGTAGAGAGTAAATGGAAGGACACTCGTGTAGTACAGCACACCTTCAATTAAACCAAATATTTTTATTTTGACCTCACTCTTTCCCATCCATGTTAAAGGGTTACTTTACCCACATTGATTAGCTTTAAAAAAGTAGGCAAAGGACTGTTACCTAATAAATTGCCTTTCTGGATTTGCTTCATTTCAGACTTAGGGCCACATGTATGAAAATTGTCCAGGTCTAAAACTCACTTTGTTGCCCATAGCAACCAATCAAAGTGCCCCTTTACATTTTTTTCCAGAGCACTATATGAAATGAAAGGGGCGTTCTGATTGGTTGCTATAGGCAACAAAGTGAGTTTTAGACCTAGACAGTTTCCATACATGTGGCCCTTAGTGTAGTTTGTATCTCCTGCTTGTTTACACAAGTTTCTCCAGTTAGCAACCACCTCTCTCTGCTCGAACAGTGTTTGGGCTGGTGATGCTACTACCTGCTATGTCTTATCAGTAGCACAGGGCTTCTCACTCACAAATCTTATCTTTCTTCTTAGAAAATTTGAACCCTTAGAGCTACTGACCTGGGAGCAGCTTTGTACCATCCTGTCAGGTCTGCAGAGTACATTTACAGTATGTGTAATTACATCAAATTCAAATTCTTTATAACATATAAACTGCAAGATTATTTCTTTGTGGAGTTGATGCATATACATCACCTCATGTTATGTTCAAGATTGGACCCATCCAATAGATGCAGGTTGTGATGCAATAACAAGGACCATGAAGTCCAGCAGAAAGAAAAATAAAATGCTGATAGTAGTATAAACTACTTTCTGCTTCATATATCACTTTTTTGGCTTTTTTTTTTTTTTTTTGGGTGGGGAGATATATCATAAATATTCTATATGATTTGAATGATATAATCTGTGCAATGGTCATAGTACAGGTTACAAGGTCAATACAATAACTTGCTCTTTATAGCTGGAGATGAGCTTCTAGAATTGCTTTTTCAAGAACATGGGGTAAAATGGGGTAAATAAGTGTGTAATTGATATATACACCAAATTGTGCAGCACATTGGGCACATGACAATAACACATGCCTTACACAAACCAGTTATATTTAGAGGGAGGGCTTTATTACCCTTATCTAAGAGTCATTTTCGATCCCTGGTCACTGTATTTATTCTATAATTTTTATGCTTCGCCTCTCATTGCGCCCCCTTTACTCAGCGCCCTTCGCTCGCCTCTTCAGTTAGACCTCTGGCTTGGACTCTTGACTCTTCCTCAGTTACTCACTCTGGAATTGCTGATTGCCTTCTAAGTTTTGGCTTCCTCTGAATACTCTTTATCCAACATCGCTACCACATTCTCAGAGATAGAAAATAGAGGAACCTCAACGGTTGTAAAGCAAAGGGCGACATGTATGAATCCTGATGCCGACACGGCAGTTATAAATCGCTTTAGAGGAGTGTAGAAGGCACCAGTTTGTGTCCAAGTGTCTCACAGCACTTTATACATGTGTCCTGTTGTATAGCAAAATTGTAATCCACTGTGGCACTTTGAAATTGGTATAGATTTGTACGACAGGTATGTATCAAACTTTGGAACAATAGTTTGATCCTGGCACGACTCATCCCCACAAACTTGGCACATTCAAAAGTGTGGTGTCTGGTGCAGAATGCACCACGTTTGGGTGTATGACTGTTCATACATCTATATAACAGGGTTATGAAAGGTTTTTGGATGCATAGCATGCCAGAAAACTGCCATGGCCCCATTCATACATGTCGCCCAAAATGTCCAAAATGCAAACTGAAGAAGTTGCCCATTCCAGTTGCCCTCGGCACTTTGGCACTAAAAATCACCCCTTACAATTGTTTCTACCGTGTTTTTCCAAAAATAAGCCCTCTCCCAAAAATAAGCCCTAGTCTGATTTTTACAGATTCTTGGAGAAGGCGCTGAAAATAAGCCCTACTCCAAAAATAAGCCCTAGTTAGTCAACGCCTCCTAAGTGATTTCCAACTCCTAGGTAGGGTCATTCCCTAGCCCCGCCCACTCCCCTAAACAGCCTATTAGACTGAAGGCTTTATGGAAACCTCCAGTGTTTTCAGGCTTAAGGACCTGAGATGATGTCACTGTCACATGACTCGCAGGTCCTTCGACCCAGGCAATACAATACAATGTGTAAGTGAAAGTTCAATGTATACACACACATACATATACACTCACACAAACAATCCCTTATCTTAAAGTGTGGCTACTGGGACTTGCTGGGACTTGTAGTTCCCCAGCATGCCACTTTCAAGATAAGGCACTGAAAGAATAGACACACACTCCATGACTACAGGTTATGTACTGTGTGTGTGTGTGTGTGTGTGTATGTGTATATAAATATATACGCACACACACACAGTACATACCCTATAGTCAACAACCATGGAGTGTATGTGTTTGTATATACACGGTGGTAATTGTAGTTCAACAGCAGCTGCCAAGGAACTAAGGGCCACAGGTATGAATGTATGAAAACTGTCTTGGTCTAAGACTTTCTTTGTTGCCCATAGCAACCAGAGTTCCCCTTTCATTTCATGTAGTGCTCTGGAAAAATGAAAGGGTCGCTCTGATTGGTTGCTATGGGCTCTGCTTGGGTGCTATGAGCAACAAAGAAAGTCTTAGACCAAGACAGTCTTCATACATGTGGCTCTAAATGTCCCAGCATGCAGTGTCTGCCCCGTCGTGTTAAAAAAAATAAGCCCTGACCCAAAAATAAGCCCTAGCCCTTTTTTTTGGAAATGAAAATAATATAAGACCCTGTCTTATTTTTTGGAAAAACACAGTACCTTCTTAGACCACTATCCTAGGAAATGAATCCAGCCTGGCTTGGGAAAATGGAGACATGGTCAAGACATGTTTTAGCAGGATTGAAACTGAGGTATCACTATTACTTTTTTTTGCTGACATATGGCATGACAATTGCTTGGTTAGTTTCTCTATATTTTATGTATGAGGCATGTAGATTCATATTATGGTACTTAGATATGTAACTTTAGCCATAGCAGCCATAGCAAAAGTTAGGGGTCCCAGAGGTTGGGGGAACCCACTCTGGTGCAGGATCTTTGATCCTTTTTTATAGAGAATAAGTAGTTGGTGGCTTTCTGCTCTCCAGCACTGTTATGTGGCGGTGGTAGTATTTATACCATTAACTATTGTAACTTACGCTGCTGTTTTAATTTATTGTCATTGGGCGGTGGGGCCACATCTCACTTTGCTATGGGATCCTGTGATTTCTAGTTACGTCTGCCAGAAGGTATGGCATCCAAGAACATTGACCCTCATTTGCAAAAGTGGTTGCACCAGAAAAGAGTCTTAAAATGCACCAAAATTGCACGGTTTTCCAATATATGCTATGGTGCAGTAAATAACACCATTAGAAACTACATCTTCTCCCACAAAATAAAAGCCCTCATTTGTCTTAGTAGGTGAAAAAAATGCAAGGTCCGTAAGGGGTTAAAAAGAAGGGATTGCGTGAAAAGTCTAAAAATATGTATCATCCCAAACCTCCAACCTCTTCTATGTAAAGCACTTCAGACCTTCCGTACAACCTTGTCTTCCAGCTGAAAATGTGAAAAATGTATAAAATGTTGCTTGACATTTCAAAAAATGATAACAGCTGCATCACAATGAAGAGTAAAGTGCTGCACAAAGAACCCAGGAGATACATGACCCGGGCAGGGTGTCACTTCAACAGAAAAAGCATGAAGTACTTAATGGCAAAGCTGGATAATACTCACCAGTTGTTCATTGTTGGAACCCACTAATCCCTGAATAAAACCTCATTTCTGGATTTATAGCTTAAAATAAGAATATTGCAAGCCATTGTTACAATAGAAAACATTCAGAGCAACAAAATCTGCAAATACCGCTCAAATAAAGCCACGGCTCTTACACCATCACCTCCTCCTGTGTAGGTGAGAACATAAGTACGAACATAATTCTCTACCAGTTTCAGCACTACTGCTCCATAACACAGATGTAGCAGAGCTGAGTGATATCCTACTGGTTTAAATCGGGCTTCAAGTCAATAGAAATTACAGCATGTCCCTAGTATTTTAGAACTGACAATCATCACATGCAATCGTATCTAACTTCTTATAGCACTCATCTAGAAAATTAATCCAGTGATGGATCAGGACCTGGATTGGAAAAATGTAGACATTGTCCAGACATCTCAGAGCAGGACTGAGAACTGGGTGATATGCCATCACTTATGTATTGGTTGGATTGACTACCGGGACCCCTAGCAATCATCTGCATGAAATGCTAGTTAAAGAGAACCTGTCACATAGTTTATGCCCACCTTGCTGAGGACAGCATAAGTCAGTGTCAGACCTGCTGTTTCCAGCGCTGTGTCCCTTATTCTGTAAGATGCTGGAGTTTTCGAGTATTTAGTGCTCAAATTTGCAGTTTTCAGCCAGAAAAGAGTCATTCAAAGAGTCAGTTTTTTCATGCCCCGCCCATATGAGGCTAGCCCCGCCCACCTCAACTGATAAACCTATTATTTTGAATAGGTAGAAACATGAGAATAACTGTCAGTGGGCGGGGCTAGCCTTTGGTAAGTGTGGCTAACACCTGCTCATGAATAAGATTTAAGGGGTAAATGCTCTAAAACTGCAGCATCTTACAGAATAAGGGACACAGTGCGGGAAACAGCAGGTCTGTCACTAGCTTGTGCTGTCCTCAGCCGGAGGGGCATAACCTTGGTGACAGGTTCCCTTTAAGATCTTTGACCCTCTAACAAATTTTACCTGAATGGTGGACTCCCTGGTATATGCCATCAATAATTTATTAATTGAGTCTGCCTAGCAGGACTCCTACCAATCATTTGATGAAAGGGCTGCATGGCTGGTTAAAACAAATTTTACTTAAATGGTGGGCTCCATAGGATATGCCATCAATTATAAATTGATAGAGTCTGACTAGCAGGACTCCTACCAATCATCTGCATGAAAGGGTTGCAATGCTAGTTAAGCTCTGTGGCTCTTTAACAAATTAATTGGTGGGCTCCATGGGATATGCCATCAATTAATGGATTATAGGGTCTGACTACCAAGATTCCTAAAACCCAACCACAAGGCCATACTTACAGCTCAATGGCTGGACAATAGACTGAACCCAGTAGGAAGCAACACAAGCCCCTGTGCTACTTGGGAGAAATATAACAGATGCAGATAACTTATGAGCAGCAGCTCACACACACCTCCACTAGTGGAGCAACTAAACGATAAAAAACTGCACTCTGGATAAGTACCAGTTCACATCAGTTTGCCGAAATGCCACAATATAATACTAGCAATCACCCCCCTCATGCATAGTAGGCATGTGATTGGTTGTTTTTCATTATTTTTGCATTTGTGTAGTCTCACCTTGTATGATATTGTGGCTTTTCTGTTTTCTGGTGTGAACTGATACTTATTCAATGTGCAGTTTTTTTTTAATATTCAGTTTCCCTCATAGTGGAGGGGTGTGTGAGCTACTACTCATTTATTATCTGCACCTGTTATATCTTTTCCAAGTAGCATAGAGGCTTGTGCTGTCTCCTACTGGGTTTAGTCTGTTGTCCAGCCATTGAGCTGTAAGGCTTTCTGTTGTATTTTGAATAAATAATATCCCATTATTCTATGATTTTTTTTTTACCAGGATTCCTACCAATCATCTGAATGAAATGGTTGTATGGCTGCTTAGGCACCATGGTTCTTGAACAGAATGGAGGGTTACTACCTACTCTCTGCACAGCAGGTGGACAAGAGCACCACCCTGCAGGTAACAAATAGTCAGAAAAGCCAAAGGTGCTCTTTCGTCTCAGCATAAACAGAGGTCAGATCCTTACATAAATTGTTTTTCATTAGTGATCACTTCTTATAATGAGAATACCCCTTTAAGATTTTTTTCAATGCTATAGAAATTCAACTCTGCTACATATTTATATAGAAAATAGAACAGGGCTGTACTTGAATCTAATGCTATTCTGGGTCCTATAGTGATGAACCTCCAAAAATTAGCATTAGCACACCCTTTGATGTTAACTTATATTGTGCACTATACTGCATCTGGTGATGGAGGGGTGGCAATCTAAGGTCAGAACTCAGCATATAAAATGCAGCATTTATGTAATCCATCTATGCACCCTTCCTATATTAGATTTGAGGATGGAGGGTCAGGCAGAGAAAAATGCTTGTTACACTCCTAGTTGCACCCCTGAGACACCGATGCCTGTAGCATATTCTAATTTTGCATATAAAGTAAATCCTTATAAGCCACAGTATTAGGGTCTCTAATACAGCTGCCTCACTACCTCTTAATACTCCATTAATAGTAAAGATGACTATAGACCTGTATTTTCTTATTCATATTTACAACCATCATTTAAAAGGGAAAATTATATTATTCTGTGTAATATAAGAATCTTAACTCATTGGCTACCATAGATAAATCCAGCAAGTATACAAAATAAATTTTTACTGGGAGCCTAGCAGCGGCAAGACATGATTAAATCAGTCTATCATACAAGCAGTATACATGGTGTTTTCTGAGCCCTTAACCCCCAGATTGATAAAACAGAACACTGCTTTTCTTAGGAAATATATTTGCGTTTGCTGCAGAAGAAATGTAAAATATACTGTAGCATAAGGTGCCTTTAAAAAGGTGGAAAGGCTATAATACAAGAGTCTGGGAGTCTGCCCTTCTTTGTAAGTTAGAAAATATAATCAGGTTAGAATAGGACACATACATATACAGTATATATATAATAATAATCATCATCATCATCATCATCATCAACATCAACAGTACCATGGTGTCACAGATGTATGACATCCTGCCTGTACATTCACACTGTCACATCACTGTGGTCATTGGGGAAATGAGAAGTGTCTAGTCCAATGGCTCCCTCCCTATGGCGTGCTCTTAGCACCCTAAGGCAATTTGCAATGTCAATACAGTTCCCATCTCAATGGTTGAATTTCTTTCTGTTGCTTAGGCAGATAATTTTCTTGAAGGAACGTCTGAAATCCTGGTTGAATATGGTGTATATGACAGGATTCAGGGAACTGTTACAGTAACCTATCCAAAAGAAAAACTTAAATAAAGTTTCTGGAATAGCACAGGCTTCCCTACAGATTCCATAGAGACTATAGCTGAAGAAAAAAGGGAACCAACATACAACAAAGACCCCCATGACCACAGCTAAGACAAAGGTGAACCTCTTCTCTCTGGCTTGGGTCAGTTTCCTTCTGGAGATGCTGCTTCTCTTCTTTTTCTTTGAGGAGAACATGTCCATAGATTTGTTGCTTGATCTGGACAGGCGGCTGGATTGTTTGGAGAAGCTCCTCTTGTCCTTACTAGAGTCAGTATTGTCCTCTCTACTGCTGCTTTTCCTCCTCTTGCTCTCAGATATGCTGCTCTCCTCAATGTCCAGCTCATCGAAATCTGTGGGTTTGGGTGGTGTGGGTCGGGAAGGGTAATGTCCATTCTCCTTCTCTGCAGGAAATTTCATTGATATCCCCTTGCTGAAGCCATTCTCTGTGTGAGAGGGGCAGTCAGTGTTTGGCTTCTTTTCTGACAAAGTCCTGGTCCTCAGCTTGGCCACCTGGTAGATGCGAATGTAAACTAAGATCATTATCACACAGGGGGCAAAGAAGGATCCTATAGAAGAAGAGAGAATGTACCAAGTCTCATCATTCAGTTCACACTTCACATTTCCATCTGTCGAATTGAAATTTCTCATGGCTTCACTTCCAAGTCTATCCATAGAGATCAAAGGTGGAAATGAGATGACAGCAGATATCAACCAGACGGTGACTATAATGCCTTTAATCCTCCTGGGGGTTCTTTTCAGGTTGTATTCAACAGCCTGGGTGACAGACCAGTACCTGTCCAAGCTTATAGCACATAGGTGGACTATAGAAGAGGTACAGAAGAGCACATCTAAAGCTAGGTAGATATCACACCATACATTCCCAAAGTACCAGTATCCCATCAGTTCATTAGCCAAGGAGAACGGCATGACCAGGGCAGCCACCAGGATGTCAGCCACAGCTAAGGACACCAAGAAGAGATTTTGGGGTGCTTTAAGAGCCCTGGAAGTCAACACAGCAATGACCACAAAGACATTCCCAACTATGGTGAAGATAATAAGAAACCCGACAATTGCTACCAAGCTCCAGATAGCAGTCATAGAATATTGCCCCCCACCATAAGGTCCAGAGGATGGCAGAAAAGTAGTGTTAATGCCTTCAGTCGTGTTGTCAGTAACATCCATGCTGGTGTTCAGGTGGCATTCACATATTTCCATCAGCTCTCTGTTGGAAGTCTCTTGCCAAGTTAGTATCTCCTCAGCCCTCATCTCTGATCATTGTAGCTTCCTTGCATCTGGTAGAGCAGTTGTCCTCTCCTCCTGGGCGAGCAGCATCCAGGTATTACAGGGGATGCCATGTTTCCCACATCCTAGGCACGCAGCTGGCACAGTTCATGTTCTCCTTCTGGTCGTCTGTCTTCTGTTGGACGCAGTGATCCAGCAGGGGCAGTGTTCATAGTCCTGTGTGAGGAGGTGGAACTGGTAACAAGCAGCAGCTCAGTGAGATGATCCTTATAACGAAGCATCTGCTCCCTTATAGCAAGCTTCCTGCAGATCCACAGCTCTGAGCTGCTCTCACAGCATTTCTGCCAAATGCAAATCTGTTCCTACCCAGTGTGATAGCAAAATCCTGTGATCTCCTGCTACTTACTGCACCTCTTGTATGTGTTTTGCTTGGATTTGGAAGGCTTTTAAAGCACTCAATAGTAGAAGGTGCTTAGCTGCAGTTAAGTGCACTGGGACCATTGACTCAATTCCTGGTAAGTCTGTTTCTTTGCTCCACATGACATTCACGTTTCAGATGCCAAGTGACAAGAAGAGGCTTGTGTTATGTCATGCTGTGTCCCTTACAAGCCCTGCTCTTGTATATGTCATTGTAGGTGACTATGAAGCTCAGCAGCGTGCAAGAAGTAATCCCCCTCTATTTTCCAAGCCCACTTTTTTTCCATGGGTATCTCAGCTATCAGTCATCTCTCTAAATCTTAGCTGGAATTCATGAGCAGGGCATGTACTGAGCTATAAAGACCTATCCATGACTATAATAAAATGTATTCATTATGCATGGCTATACAGGAATAAATAAAGGCTTCACTACCTTCCCAGCTGCTGCAGAACCTCAAGCCTTGTATGTACCCAGATATATGTAAAGACCTATCCATTACTATATTAAAATGTATTCTCTATGCATGGCTATACAGGGATAAATAAAGCCTCCACTACCTTCCCAGCTGCTGCGGAACCTCAAGCCTTGTATGTACCCAGATATATGTAAAGACCTATCCATGACTATATTAAAATGTATGCCCTATGCATGGCTATACAGGAATAAAGGCTCTCCAATACCTTTCCAGCTGCTGCAGAACCTCAAGCCTTGTATGTACTCAGTTATATGTAAAGACCTATCCATGACTATAATAAAATGTATTCCCTATGCATGGCTATACAGGAATAAATAAAGGCCCCAATACCTTTCCAGCTGCTGCAGAACCACAAGCCCAGTATGCACCCAGCTATAGGTGTCAAGACCTATCCATGACTATAGTAAGATGTATTTCCTATGCATGGCTATACATGAATAAATGAAGACTACCCAAAACCTTTCCAGCTGCTGCAGAACATCAAGCCTAATATGTACCCAGCTTTAGGTGTCAAGAGCTATCCATGACTATAGTAAAATGTATTCTCTATGCATGGATATACAGGAATAAATAAGGGTTTTTCAATACCTTCCCAGCTGCTGCAGAACCTCAAACCTAGTATGTATCCAGCTTTAGGTGTCAAGACCTATTCATGACTGTAGTAAGATATATGCACTATGCATGGCTATATAGGAATAAATAAATGCTCCAATACCTTTCCAGCTGCTGCAGAACCTCAAGCCTAACATGTACCAATCTATAGGTGTCAAGACCTACCCATGACTATAGTAAGATGTAGGCCCTATGCATGGCTATACAGAAAGAAAAGCTCTCCAAGATCTTGCAAGCTGCTGCAGAACCTCAAGCCCCTGCAAGCCCAGCATGTACCTTGATGCTGAGACTTGTAGTCCCACAATAGCTGGAGCTGCAACTTCTTTAATCTCAGATTGACAAGTCTTACACTTTCAGAGCAGATGGAAGCCAGGATGACTTTGATTCTATATTGTTGCTGCTGCTGCTAAAATATGGTATCATGAGACAAATACAGTTTGCATTCAGTGCACACTTTACTATTATTATGTTTTTGCAGCCTAGGTCTCAGTGGATCATACTAGATGTGGTCACTAGAGGTCCCTGTTTCCTTGCAGATGAAGGGAGAGGGGTGGTGGTGCCTTAAAGATGCCATTTAAATCTTGCTCTGTATCTTCATCTACACATTAGCAGAGTCTTCTGTCATGATTAACCTTTTCCTGTAACAGTGATTGTCACTCACAAAGTCATGTGTTTAGGGTACTGCATGGAAGGTGTCATCTTTAAAGCCCCCATAGAAACAGATCTTGCAAAATTCCCAAATAATCTAATAGTAAATGATTTTGTGCTTGACCTCAGCTAGGACATGGTCTTACCATAATGAGGGGGGATGCATTATTTCACTAATTCATTGATTCACTTCTGTTGCTTATGCCATATTCAGAGGGAACATGGAGCCCAGACACAATGTAATGACATTTTATTTGATTTCATCTTAAGGACAGAAACACCAGGAAAGCATTGGCTTGGGGCTATTGTATTCTTGGCAATAGGCAATTTTGGGAGCACGTTGTTTAAATGACTAATAGTCTGGATCTCATGATATAAAAGCAACAGGAGCCGAGTGGCTGAAACTTGTGCAGTGTTTAACCCTTTAGGTCCTACCGGTCTCTTTTGCTTTATATACAGCGATCAGCCATAACATTAAAGCAGGTGAAATGAATAAAACTGATTACCCAGAGACTATGACACATGACAAAGAGTCAGAAATATTATGCAGCAAGTGCAGATGTTGATGGGTTGGAAGCAGGGAGAATTGGCAAGTGCAAGGATGTGAGCGACTTTGGCAAGGGTCAGATTGTGAGTCAGAGCAGCTCCAAAATTTCAGGTCTTGTGGATGATTTCAAGTTAGAACTAAACAGGGTCCAAAAAAAGACAAGCTGCCAAGCTGGTGACAAGGTTATGGATTGTCAAGGATCATTGATATCTATGGGGAGTAAAGATTAGCCCATGTGGCCTGATCCAACGGAGGAGCTTCTGTAGCATGAGTTGTCAAAAATGTTCCTATGATAGAAAGGTGTCAAACCACAGGGCCTGGAAGCCAAAACTGGGGTTTTAGTCAGAGATTGGTCATAGTCAGGCTTGAATTGGCGGGGAATCCCCTGGCTGAGCTCTGGGCTTTGTGGACCCCTGGGCATGACAGTATTGTGGCTGATTTTCATGAAGAAAGGCAGATAAAGAAAGGCTGACATCAAGTGACAGAGTGTAAGAGCAATGTACAGTATGCTCAGTCATGTACTGTAGTTGTAGGATGAATCCAAAGAATAAACTCCTAGATGGGCCCCAAGAATCAACTTCACTGGTGGGCCCCAAAAATGAACTTCGCTGGTGGGCCCCAAGAATGAACTACGCTGGTGGGCCCCAAGAATCAACTCCAATGGTGTGCTCCAAGAATTTACTCCACTGGAGGCCCCAAGAATGAACTCCTCTGGTGGACCTCAAGAATGAACTCCACTGGTGGGCCCCAAGAATGAACTCCACTGGTGGGCCCCAAGAATGAACTCCACTGGTGGGCCCCAAGAATGAACTCCACTGGTGGGCTCCAAGAATGAACTCCACTGGTGGGCAACAAGAATGAACTCCACTGGTGGGCAACAAGAATCAACTCCACTGGTGGGCAACAAAAATGAACTTCACTGGTGGACCCCAAGAATGAATTTCACTGGTGAGCCCAAAGAATCAACTCCACTGGTGGGCCCCAATAGTGAACTCCACTGGTGGGCCCCAAGAATGAACTTCAGTAGTTGGCCCCAAGAATCAACTCCTAAGTGGGCCCCAAGAATGAACTTCACTGGTGGGCCCCAATAATGAACTCCACTGGTGATTCCAGGGAGACCCCAGTCCGACACTGGTCATAGTGCCCATGTTGTCTCTTGCCCACTCCCGAAGGCAAATTATCAGGTGAGCATCAGAACTGGATGGTACAGCAATGGAAGAAAGTGGCCTGGTCTGATGAATCACAATTCTTTTCCATCATGTGGATGGCTGGCTGCGTCACTTACCTGTAGAAGAGATGGCACCAGGATGCAATATACAAGCCAGTGAAGGTAGTGGGATATTCTGGGTAATGTTCTGCTGAAATCCAGGGGCTCTAGAATCATGTGGATGTTCCTGTGACAAGTACGATAAACCTCAACATTTCACAGACCATGTTCACCCCTTCATGGCAGTGGTATTCTCTAGTGGCAGTGGATATGCTCCCGCCACACTACAAATATTGTTAACAAATGATTTGAGGAATACAACAAAGGGTTCAAGGTATTGGCATCCAAATTCTCCACATTTCAGTCCAGTCCATGTGCAGATCAGTTACCTTCATCTTCTTTTCCTTTTATTTTTGACCCTATTAACCATTAACCTCAACTAAGTATGGTAAATTTATAGCATATGTTGTGATATAAACTTTTTTTATTAAATTAGACTTTTTTTAAATTGTTTGTTTGATTTAGTTCTTATCTTATTTTTCTTTCAGATTTGTTCTGTATAAGGACAGCAGAGTTACACTTTTAGGGCTACACTTATAAATGGGGCTGCGCCATTTTCTTGGTATGCTTTGAGCCAAACAAACTTTTCCTGTTCTATAGATGTATGAACCGTCATGCGCCAAAACTTGGTGCAATCTGCACCAGACACGACACTTTTCAATGTGGCAAAGATGCGGGGACGTATCACGTCGGAGTCGTACAATGCAGCAAAAAGTTGCTAAAGTTTGGCGCAAAACTGTCATACAAATCCATAGCAGTTTTAAAGTGGGCTGGCTGAGACTACTAGAATGGGACACATTTATAAACTGTTGTGAGACACTTTCATATGTACAAGTACTGTCAGATTAAAATAGAGGTAGAACTGGTGCTAGGTTAATAAATATCCCCCTTAGTTATCTTGTGACAATATGATAGCATATCTCTTGGTACCTATTAACTCTACACACCTATATGGTGCTCTCCCCAAGGAAAAATATTCCCTTTTCTGAGCCACTCATTGCCTCCCATCCAGCCCAAAACCCCGAAACAGCTGACTGTAGATGAGTGACACTGGCTTGGCTAATATCCCTTTTGCTTCTCAAAAATTTGGTGAGTCAGAAGCAAATTGAGGATTTGTTACATCCAATAGAGCTTCTCAGCATATTTCCCATAATGCCTTGGTACCTATTAGAACATTAACCAAGTACACCAGAATATGCATTTATTCTACTGAAGGTTTCTTTGATCTTGGCAATTACGGTAGGAATAGGGACACGTATTACAGCCATGCTCCCATTTCTAATCTTGCAGCAAGTGGCAGTATCTGTAAGATCATCATGATAAAAAGGTGCATGATGTTGTGCCAAGTGATGGAAACACATGACTTTCTGTTATAAGAAGAAAGTGTGCTAGAAATACTAGATATTGACTGTCCAAGTGGTCAGTAGGGGTATTGCAACATTCAGTTTTTATTTTATTTTTGTTGTTTTTGCACCCATGCACAGCATTCACATATTCCCCTGCTATCATTTTTTAACCAATGTCTGAGTTAATTAATATTTAATGACTTCCTTGCAGAAACTGTCTCATTGAAATTTCATTATTTTCTCTTCAATTAATCATAAAAGCAAAATAACACCAACAAAATAATGAATGTATATCATTTGGAAGATCTATTCCAGGCAGGGTCATCCCTATGGCGCCCCATGATCACTGTCTGTTGACTTCCCTCCTCCCCATATGTGCAAACACAACCCAATATTAGCAGCACACTACTAGCACTAAAAAACAGTCAAAAGGAATGTAGGAATTATTGGAAAAGCATTTCTGCTACTTTAGATACATGAAAATTTGAGATTCTTAGTGTACATTTTTGATCAAAACTGTATAAGCCCTTCTGCCGATGACAAGGCACCCTTAATACAGATGGGGACCTACACTATATGTTACCTGTTTTGGTGCCTGTTCAGACCACCACAATTAAGGGAGAGTAGATTACAGCTACAAGCCACTCTGCATTGATTTAAAAACCTGTGCAGGTGGGCGGAGTTTAAAAACCAAAGTGGGAGCAGCCACCTCCACATACAAACAGTCTAGAAAAACAATATTTGGTCTGCACATCCAAAAAGTTTTTTTTTTTTTAAATGAGCATAGGTGCACGCTGGTCTGGCAGTAAAATACAAACATAATTCAATATCAGCAGCACTCTACTCTCTCTGAAATGTGATGGTCTGAACAGGCACCAAAAGAGGTAACATATAAAGTAGGTTCCCATGTGGATTGAGGTCGCCTTGTCGACAGCAAATGGGCTTATCACAGTTTTGATAAAAAATATACACTACGAACCTTAAATTTTTATGTATCTAAAGAAGAAGAAATGCTTTTCCAATAATTCCTACGTTCCTGTTGACTGTTTTTTAGTGCTAGTAGTGTGCTGCTGATATTGGAAAGTGTTTGTATTTTACTGCCATACCAGCGTGCACCTATGCTCATTAAAAAAAACTAAAAAAACTTTTTGGAAGCGCAGACCTAACATTGGTTTTCTCACCCCATATGTACAGTTATACAGTGTTCACATAACCATATGTGTACAAATAGTAATGCCATATGTTGGCCAAATAATAGACTGTCTACATCACGGGTGTCAAACTCATTTCCACTGTGAGCCAATTAAGCATTATGGTTGTCCTCAAAGGGTTATTGGAGAGCTTTGGAAGGTGGCTAGGGGGCCTGGGTAGGGCTCATAGAGTTGTTCCGCTGCCTGCTGGTTGCTGAACCGAGCAGTATGGTAGAGTTCTGAATCCAAGATGTCGTCTGTTCTCTGAGTGGGCACAGCCACTATTGCCAAATGCTGGCTGCATCCTCAAGGTAAAGTGAAGACCTGGTTCATGTTCTTCAGGGCCTTTTTCATCCCTGTTTGCTGTGTCTTAGCTCATATGGGCCATATAAAATGATGTGGTGGGCGGATTTGGCTGGCAGGCCTTGAGTTTGACACATGTGGTCTACATAATACTATGCTGTGTCCTCACCAGCTGGGCAGTGCCTAACTAGTAGTGCCACACAATTGCCAAGTAAATATCGCTCATCTACTACCAACATACAAGCAGACAAGGACCTGACGGAGCCAGGTTGACACCTTCAGGTTCTTGCATAAGCTGTTGCACAGGTCTATTAGGTACATATAGTGTTATACACTAGTTATGTACAGCATATAACTCCTCTATCACTCCCCCACTTATGTAGTCAGTCGGCCTACCGGAGAAAGTTTAATGGCCAATCCGCCAATTAGATAGTGGTCCCATATGGGCGGTAGTCTAAGAATAGTGCTATGCAATGTCTACATTATACTATTATACAACTGATAACAGTGTATGGTAAATATAATGGGTTACATATATGTGATGTCAGGGATTGCTAACCTTACATGTTACATACATATACACAGCCATTACATGTAGGTAACCTTATGTTAGGGGGACTCGGGGCAGTGTTTGGTACACATAACTGGTTACATACATGTGATGGCTGGGAGTGCTACCCTTACATGTTACATACATATGCACAGATATTACATGTAGGTAACCTTATGTCAGGGGGCTGTGGGTGGTACATATAATATGTATATTATGTAATGGCTATGAATGGTACAAAGGTTGCTAACACAGCCATTACATGATGTAACCTTTGTACCACATTACATATTGGCTGTGTATAGTAACAATAAAATTGCATTACCTCTCTTACTAGCAGAGGCCTTGTGCCCTGTCTGTAGCCTATGTAGCCAGGAGTTAACGTTTTACGAGGCACTTCACAGGAACATTTTGACGCCTACCAGTATTCAGACCTCTATGTGCTGTTAGCTCACGTACACAATGGCCTGACACTGAGCTACGTCAGGTCCTTGTGTGCTCAGACTCTTAGGGTATTGTGACACTCACATTCGTCCGGCCGCCATCTTGGACCGGCTCTGGGGGTTTTCGCTCATAGAATCGCCGTCTTTGGTAAAACGGATGGCACTCCGACACAGGCTTCAGTTTATCCTGGCTTCAGCCAGTTTTATTAGCACAGAAAATCATACAAAACAAACATAACACAAATAAAATCCTCAGCCGTCTAGCCATAGATAAACAGTTCCTCTCTACTCAGGGTCTATGCCTACAGCACAGCACCACATACCACAGTATTCTCACTGTATACTTTGTGGCTTCCCTCAAGCCTCCGGGGCAGGAGCTCTCTCTAGCTCCACTTCTGCTCCACTGCCAGGTAGCAGGCCACTCCCCCTGATCACCCGGAGAGACAGGCTTTTTGTAGGCCTGGTAAATCCAGGAACTGGAACAGAACCTGGCCTGGAACGTGGGGAGGGCCTCCCACCCCACACTGTGACCGTCCCGGGAAAGGCAACCCATCACTCGCCGCATAGCAGCCAAACTAGTTCCAAATGTCAGTAACCTATGGTTACTAACGCTAAATGGTTGCCTTCCCCCACCGAATCCAGGATTTCGGTGGCACATCGGCAGCAGATCTCCTGCTGTACGCCACCTAGTGGCAGAATCCTGCGACTGTCTGAGGTCGCTCTGCCACAGTATGTTCACACGCCGTTTTTGGACGAGGTTTTGGACAAAGTTTTCGAAGCGTTTCTCGCCCAAAACCTCGTCCAAACCACATCAAAACCTCGCCTGAAACACGCTTCTTCAGACGAGGTTTTTGACGAGGCTTTGATCAGATTTTGATCAGGTTTTGGATCAGGTTTTGGATCGGGTTTTCAACGAGGTTTTCACCCATACAAATGAATAGCCAGGACAAAAACCGCGGCGAAAACCGCACCGACAATGTGCCAAACCGTGCTAAAATCCCCGCCGAAAACCGCGCCTAAACCGCGTCTACAATGTGCTTCAAGAATTGACATGACACTTCTTTTTCATTGCTTCCAAAGAAGCGTGTAAAAACCTCGCGTGTAAAAAAATTAGGTTTTACATAGGAATCAAATGAACTGGGGGCGTTTTGGAAGCGTTTTGGAAGAGGTTTTGGGGCGAAGAAACGGTCCGAAAACCTCTTCCAAAACCTCGTCCAAAAATGCCGTGAGAACATGAGGTCTGTGCAAGCAGACAAGGACCTGACGGAGCTAGGTTGACACCATCAGGTTCTTGCATAAGCTGTTGCACAGGTCTATTAGGTACTTATAGTGTCATACAGGAGTTATGTACAGCGTATAACTCCTCTGTCACTCCCCCACTTATGTAGTCAGTTGGCCTGTTCGCCCCTGGCTGTATGTAAAACCTCCAATAAAAAAAGTAAAAAAGAGCTGCATATGCACAGCCACAGACAGGGATGGGAGCCCGTTCTTGAGATAGGTGGGAGTCTCAACGGTGGGACCTGCACCTACAGTATCACATTTGTATGGCATATCCTGTCAAAATACCATACACGCCTGACTTCGAAAACCAGTTACTAGGGGTTATTGGCTTAGACATTTATGACATATCAATAGAATAAGCCATTGATATCAGATGAGGTGCAAGTCCTACCTCTAGGACCCACATGTATCTCAAGAACAGGTGCCGGAATCTCTGGTCTCAGAAGTGGCTATCAATGGGAAAAATCCAATCGAATGCAATCGCTCGGCTGTACTTGGAACTTCCATTGAAATTAATGGAAGCCAGTGTGGCCACTGCTCCATTCTGGCCACGAGTTTCAGGTGCTTGTCTCCAAGAAAGGTGTGCGCCACTCAGCTAGAGTTGTGCCCCCCCCCCTCTCTCTCTTCAAAACGGATCCCATTCTTGAAATAGGTGCAGTTCCCAAAGGTGGGACCTGAATATATCACACATTGATGGAGAATCCTTTCACCATGCCATCAATGTGTATGGCAGAAATACTTCTTTAATATTGAATTCAATAAGAGTGAGCAACTGAAGAAATAGGAAACGCGTTATTTTTTTCCCTCTCTTCATGAAACCATAGTGTTACACAGAGGGACATCGTTATAGGAAGCTCTAGAGCGAGAACTGCCATAAATTGCTTTGTAAAAATCACAGATAACAGCGAGTGTTATCATTGCATATTACACTAAAAAATAAACTTAGCTAAGCTACCAACATGGGCTCGATCTGTGAGACAATTTCCCTAAGTAAAAAGTCACAGCTGCACTAAAACCAAGCGAGGGAGATACTAACAGGGTGACATCTGCCCCAGGCACCATACTCTTAAACCTTCTTTAAAAATTAATAAAACAGTGTCAATAATGTAATGTGAATAAGAATAATCATGAAATATTGCTGCAATGTTCAAAATGTTACCTAATTATTCCTTATGAACCAACAGCACCTGAAGTAGATGTAGTTATTACAATGAGTGGTAATCTTTCACTGCACCGCAAAATCAGATTGTGTTGTTTGTGCTGGGTATGAACTCTAAGCAACCACATACAGCGCAGTACAGAACAGCATATGTCAAAGGTGTTATCAGGGCTTACGTATGACATCTAAAAGCTAAAGTATTACCCATTACAACCAATCAGAGCTCTGCTAGCAGCACACAGGCGAGATCTGATTGGTGGATACGGCTATGTTTCCCATTTCTCGGCATCTCTGGTCTTATATAGACTTGGGTACAGGACATACTGGAGTCATTTCCTCAAACTGGTTTATCCATCTTCATCATTCGTGGCCTATCCACAACATTGTCTCATCTCTGATACCCCATATACTGTATTTATGTATATTTACTTAAAGGGGTTTTGCCACGATGTAATGTTGACATGGGATCCTCCGAAATGGGTATTTAATCACTATTCTAAATATATGTCATTAAAAAATTGCAGCCTGAGAGAGCTACAGGCTGCCTTACCTGCCCTTAGTTACTTAAAAGCTTGCATTAGATACGACCTGACAAGAGCTGCTGGCTGGGCTTGCGCAGAGAACACTTCTTATCTGATGAGAGGGAGCTGAAGAAGCTTTCAAGGCACCAGGTAGAAATATGTTGTGTTTTGTATACAGAATCCACTAGTTGTAGTTAGAGATGGGCGAATTTCCCGAAATTCGGTTCGTTCACTTCGCCGAATTTCCAGACAAAAAATAACTTCGTTCCGAATTACTTCGGGACGAATCACGTTAAAAAACAGCTATTTCCAGGCTACACAGAGCCTGCAGGGTGCTGTAGAACATTGTGCCATGCATAAATATGCAGAGGGAGCTTGGTTTGGTCTTCATACAATGTTGTGTTTTAGTATGACACGCACATGACTGCCGCCGCTCTTAGAATCGCTTCACTCTAAAATTCCCTGGGCACTTAAGAGGGCAAAACTGACCAAAAAAACTGAAGGGGGAATGTAGCCTGATAAAGTCATGCGAGCGACAGCTGGAAAAAATCAAGCTGAGGGCTCAGGTGGCAACATCAGTGACAGAGTGTGGAGGTGACGGCGGCAGCCACAGCAGCATGAGGTCAGACAGTGGCACAATGACATTCTGGAGGTGGCAAAAACAGGAGTAGGCCACAGAGTGGCACAATGACACAGTGTGGAGGTCACGGCAGCAGCAGCATGAGGTCAGACAGTGGCACAATGACATTCTGGAGGTGGCAAAAACAGGAGTAGGCCAGAGATTGGGACAATGACACAGTGTGTAGGTCACGGCAGCAGCCACAGCAGCAGCATGAGGTCAGACAGTGGCACAATGACACATTGTGTAGGTCACGTCAGCAGCCACAGCAGCAGCATGAGGTCAGACAGTGGCACAATGACTCAGTGTGTAGGTCACAGCAGCAGCCACAGCAGCAGCATGAGGTCAGACAGTGGCACAATGACACAGTGTGTAGGTCACGGCAGCAGCCACAGCAGCAGCATGAGGTCAGACAGTGGCACAATGACATTCTGGAGGTGGCAAAAACAGGAGTAGGCCACAGAGTGGGACAATGACACAGTGTGTAGGTCACGGCATCAGCCACAGCAGCAGCATGAGGTCAGACAGTGGCACAATGACACAGTGTCTAGGTCACGGCAGCAGCCACAGCAGCAGCATGAGGTCAGACAGTGGCACAATGACACAGTGTGTAGGTCACGGCAGCAGCAGCATGAGGTCAGACAGTGGCACAATGACACAGTGTGGATGTCATGGCACCAGCAACAACAGCAGCAGCATGAGGTCAGACAGTGGCACAATGACAGAGTGTGGAGGTGGGTGGCAATACCAGTCCCTGGTAAAGATGGTTGGTGGCAGATGGAGAAACTGTCAGCAGATGATGTGTGGCATCAGGCGGGTGGTAGCATTAGAATAGTGGCTGAGGCAGGTAGTTTGAACCCAGACTCATTTCTCACTGTTTGGGTGAGGCATCATGGCTGATGTAGTCTGACGCCTAAGGCATTGGTGTGTGGAAATCCTGGCCGATCCATGCCTGATTCATCTTGACAAAGGTCAGTCGTTCCACATTTCCGTGGACAAGCGGATTCTCCTTGAGGTAACGATGGCCCCCGCTGCACTGAACACCCGTCTGATCCCACACTAGGCCAGGCAGGACAGCTTCCCACTCCCAAACTGGGCAATCAGCCACACATCCAGTTTGGGCCCCCCCCAGTAGCCAGGGGTTTTCTAACTGGGGGGCAGGTGCGTCCAAGTGGCCACCACCTGTTGGTTTCAGGGTCTGTCAGGTCCTGCTGCTGCTGGCACGCCCCCCTCATAGGCGGGGAGGAAGTGCTCATCATGACTCCAGATTAGGTTCCCGGATGGAGCTGGTACTGCTACCCCCCCCCTTCCCCCGGCAGCCGGGCGTAGTACGGGAGCGCTAAGCCCCCCCCGTCAACCTGTCAGAGGGGGGATGATGCCGCCATAGGAAAGGTAACGCTACGGAGGATTTGCCTTAGTATTTGATTTTTTCCTCCCTCTCAATAGGGGAAAAAGGCTCCCATTTGGCCCGGTAGCAGGGTCCAATGGGGGTGGAAGCCAAAAGTCATCCCTCTCCCGGTGCGACTATCGGCTGTCATACCGGCAAATCAGCATGCTGGGGCCATCTGCAAAATGACTCCGGGGGGCCCCCTCCTCCATCTCCACGTATACGCACGGGCTTGTGGGTCATCGCCTCGTTTTCCTCATCTCCATCTACCTTTCCTCCACTGCTCCTGCTCCTCCCTTTTGTCACCTGGGTAGAAAACCACTCTTTTTCACCAACAATGCTTCTGCTCCAATGTCCTCCTCCTCCATTTCGTCCCCCCCGGGATCATGTGGCCCAAAAAAGATGTTTAGTCCCCACGTCCCAGCCCCCTGCCCAGAAAGTTTTTTTCACATCTTTTCCAGGACATAACAGTGGAATAAAGTTTTTCATCCCGTATCGGGGCGACTGAAAATAATGTGGCCTCCTCAATGGCCCAACAAACGGCAGTGTCAGCATGACTGCCACTGGCTGACATTAAAGTTACACGGGGGATTACCCGCCCCCGGGAACATCAAAAAAATTCGTTAAGGGGCCTTTCTCTGTTCAACATCGTCCAACAGTGCAGGCGGGAAATTTCCCAAACGGGGAAACATCGCATATCAGATGTTTTGGGGGGGGCCGTTCTGCCCTGAATCGGGGAGGTGTTCCTGGCTTTTTAGGGAAAGGATGAAGTGCATTCACAGTTTCCCGGCCATTTTCAAATCTTTGAAGACGGGGAAGACTTCAGGAACTTTCACAACCAATTGAAACAGCCCATCAGGGCGCATGGACCTTTCCCTCCTCGGTCAGCGGGAAAATGTTCCTCCCCTTGCCATCACCATGGGTTCCCATTTTCAGTTGGCGCGAAAAGCCACATATCATTCTTGCTGCAAAAGCGCGGAGCAGTTCCCCCCTGTGTGACTTCGTTCGCCGGGCAAACTGCGTGACACCGCTGTGGGCCCACTCATGTGGATGATGGAGCAGTACTGTGGAGGCTGAAAGGTGGTGGGGGTGGAGGAGGAGGGGGCGGGGCATGGCGCAGGGCGCAGTTTGAAACGTGTAGGAAAAAGCGGCTCTCCGTCCAAGTTGTTGGTGTCCTGGGCCGGAAGACATTCACCCCAGTGGGGCCTAAAGGACATGTACTGGGGGCCCGACGTATTTTCGCTAGACGTCCCGCTGCCGGCCTTGGAACAAAACCGGGAAGCTCAAGGAGGCCCACCTTCTTTCTACATATTTTTGAAGGGTGGTACTGCCTTTTTGGAAAAGAAATTACGGCTTGGAACTCTCCATCTGGGCTGGGCCCCAAGCCATTAGTTCTCTGAACGTGCAGAGTCCACTATTTGGAGAGGGAAGGACTGCGTCCCAACAACTTGCACAGGAGTACGGTCAGCTTTCTGCACCTTGGGATGGTTGGACCATACTGGTCTTTTTGTAACCCTCGCGAACACTGCGGCCCCCATGATAGCGGGAGCAGACATCTGGACCGGGAGATGATGTCAAAAAAAACAGATCCCTTCTGCAGGGGTGTGGAGCCTTGACGGGTTGCAAGGATGCGTGCCACTGGGCGCGCTGCTGGTCTGTTCTGCGGCGGCAGGATGGACCACCACTCTGCCACTTTCTCCCGGCCACCGAGGTGACGCGCTTGGTTGACCGGGGCCATGGTGCCAACGTTACTCCCTGGCCCACGCTTCACTTTCTGCCTACAGTTTCTACATATCCCCAATTCGCTCCCCGGGTGTCTTAGCAAAAACGCCACACCCCAGTATCGGATTTTACCCCCAACCTCCCACTGAGTGCTACTGCCCCCGCTCCTCGCTAAAACCCCTGTCCCTACTTTCTTGGACCGGAAGGGGGTTTTTTACCCCGGGCGCCTGCTCCCGACCTCACATGCTGCTATCCTGCGACTCACGGCCACACAACCCATTTTCTGCTGCGACGCTCCTGACGCGCAAGCTGATGCCCCTCCCTGATGATGATGAACCCTTCCCCCCCCCCCGGGCCCCCAAGGCGGTTGGCTACATCATCATCTATTTTGTTTCACGTCACGCTTTCCTCATCACCGGTCTTGGTATGCAAGGCTGACCCCTCACAACATACCTCCCATGCCACCCAACATCATACTTGCCACCACTGAAAAAAGCGGGGGAATTGGCCCCATTTTTTCACCCCAAGTAGCGCTGACTGCCCCCTCAAATTGTTCCCCTCGCTATATAGTGGGGCTACCCGACCCCAAATTTTGATCCTGCTGAGGGGAAACCGATGGGGCAGAGGGGGGTTGAGACAGGGGAGGGCCGCTACCCGCTCCCCGGGCCATGCCAAATAAGGGTTGTGTCGACGATCCCACCGACTCTGGCGGGGTTTCAAAAGTCTCTGGGGGGGGAAGTGGAGAAACCCCTTTAAACCCAATCAAGAACCCTTGGGGTTTCTATCAGCACATGGCCTAGATGACCCGGCAGTTTGGGCCTCACCGAGTACCCCTGCTTTTCGACTCCCCTTTCGTGCTGCGACCCGGGCCTGGAATTTTTGTGCCTCTGCCATCGCAGGTGAAGAGCCTCCCCCTCTTTCTACAAAAACTTTTTTCTAAAAGTACAGCACGTTTATGAAGAATTTTTAAAAGGGTAAATACACACCCGTATTTGACCAAAATGAACCCAGTAAAAAAGCTTGGTAACCCCTTGGAAAAAATTGCGCTCCCCAAAATGGGGAGGGAAAAAAGACTTGTATCCGTTTTTAAAAACTCGTTTATTTTAAATGAAAAATAAAAACAAAACAGGTTAAATTTAAACCTTCGGGGGATGAATTTTTTTCTACAGAATTTTTTTCTGTGGGGGTGAAAAACAAAGTTTCTTTTACTGAGTACAACTGCAGAATAACGCTTAATTAACCCCTGGATGTAAATTGCGCCAAACAATTGAGCAGCCACAAACTACGAGCTTTGTAGCGTGTTACAATGGCGTGTTTTCTAAGCTACACAACAAGAGAAAAAATTGTAATTAACCTTGACTTGTGAATTATGCTACAGGAAAATTGTAATTTTTGGCGGTGAAAAAGACGGTTTATTTTTGTCACCATAGCAGAAAAAAAAAAAATTAATTAACCCCTGGATGTAAATTGCGCAAAAGAATTGAGCAGCCACAAACTACTTGCTTTGTAGCGTGTTACAATTGCGTGTTTTCTACCTACACAACAAGAGAAAAAAAATTTTTAACCTTCGATTGTGAATTATGCTACAGGAAAATTTTAATTTTTGGCGGTGAAAAAGACGCTTTATTTTTGTCACCACAGTAGAAAAACAACGCTTTATTAACCCCTGGATGTAAATTGCGCCAAACAATTGAGCAACCACAAACTAAGAGCTTTGTAGCGTGTTACAATGGCGTGTTTTCTATCCTACACAACAAGAGAAAAAATTGTAATTAACCTTCGCTTGTGAATTATACTACAGGAAAAATTTAATTTTTTGCGGTGAAAAAGAACGGTTTATTTTTGTCACCACAGCAGAAAAACAACGCTTAATTAACCCCTGGATGTAAATTGTGCCAAACTGTTGAGCAACCACAACTATACGAGCTTTGCAGCGTGTTACAATGGCGTGTTTTCTACGCTACACAACAAGAGAAAAAATGTAATTAACCTTCGCTTGTGAATTATTTACAGGAAAATTTTAATTTTTTGGGGTGAAAAAAGACGGTTTATTTTTGTCACCACAGCAGAAAAACAACGCTTAATTAACCCCTGGATGTAAATTGCACCAAACAATTGAGCAACCACAAACTACGAGCTTTGTAGCGTGTTACAATGCGTGTTTTCTACACTACACAAACAAGAGAAAAAATTGTAATTAACCTTCACTTGTGTGAATTATGCTACAGGAAAATTGTAATTTTTGGCGTGAAAAAGACGGTTATTATTTTTGTCACCACAGCAGAAAATCAAAGCTTAAATAACCCCTGCATGTAAATTTCGCCAAACAATTGAGCAACCACAAACTACGAGCTTTGTAGCGTGTTACAATGGCGTGTTTTCTACACTACACAACAAGAGAAAAAATTGTAATTAACCTTCGCTTGTGAATTAGGCTACAGAAAAATTGTATTTTTTGGCGGTGAAAAAGACGGTATCTTGGAGTCACCACAGCAGAAAAACAACACTTAATTAACCCCTGGATGTAAATTGCGCAAAAGAATTGAGCAGCCACAAACTACTAGCTTTGTAGCGTGTTACAATGGCGTGTTTTCTAAGCTACACAACAAGAGAAAAAATTGTAATTAACCTTCGCTTGTGAATTATGCTACAGGAAAATTTTAATTTTTGGCGGTGAAAAAGACGGTTTATTTTTGTCATCACAGTAGAAAAACAACGCTTAATTAACCCCTGGATGTAAATTGTGCCAAACAATTGAGCAACCACAAACTACGAGCGTTGTAGCGTGTTACAAAGGCGTGTTTTCTACGCTACACAACAAGAGAAAAAATTGTAATTAACCTTCGCTTGTGATTTAGGCTACAGGAAAATTGTATTTTTTGGCGGTGAAAAAGACGGTTTCTTGGAGTCACCACAGCAGAAAAACAACGCTTAATTAACCCCTGGATGTAAAGTACGCAAAAGAATTGAGCAGCCAAAAATGAAGTGGTATTTGTATTGTAAAAACACTGTTTCTTTAAATGAATACAACAGGAACTGGCTTAGATGCCCCTTGGATATTCAATGTGCTGTGAGCAGATAGCATTAAAATGTATATGCAGCTGCAGTGGACACACACTGGACTTCAGATCCAATACCCCAAAAAATCAGAAATAGAACAGTAAGAGAAGCAGTCTCTGAGACAAGCTGAGATACCCCACAAAAATCGCTGTATAAAAATCAGTTCTTCAGTAAGAGCCATTACAAGCAGCCGCGGCAGCACCTTCCGTGATCAGTACAGTGAGAGGAGTGTGGGCTCCCAGCGTCGCGCCCGGACTTATATAGTGCGGTGATGTCACAGAATCCCGCCGGTCTCTGATTGGCTTCATCTCTGCACATGTCATGCAGGCTATGCCCTTCTTCCTCCCAGAGTGCTTTGCCCCATGTAACGCCGTGTGCTCGCAGCCATTTTATCATCAAAAGCACACTTCGTTCACCTGAAGTACCCCAAACTTCGACTTCGTTCACAACCGAAGTTTTCCTGAAATTCTAAACCAATTCCACTTCGTTAGAATCAATTCGCCCATCTCTAGTTGTAGTGTGATTATCTGAGTAGATCCCTGCTTTATCTGATGACAGGGAACATGAAGAAGCTTTCAAGCTGCTGTGGAGAAAGCTGTTGTTGTTTGTATACAGTATCCACTAGTTGAAGTTTGATTATTTGAGTGAACATTTCACACTATCCCTTATGCATGGCTCTGTGCTCTGGTTGTGTCTCTCTCTCTCAGCTCACATTGCTTTGTTTACATTTGCTTCTTAGCAGATAAGGCACGTCAAGGTAAAACCCCTTTAAAGAGGTTTTACCACAAAGACATTTCATGCCTAGTTCTTATTGCTTCAGCTTTCAGTGTGTTCAAAAGGGAGTGTGTATAATTTTTTTGAACTACACATCATGTGACCAAGCAGACTTGACATCACCATGCCTTTCCCCACAGTGTGCTCACTCTTGGTTTGTTTATGTAAAAGGCTGTGAGTAGCTACAATGTAGCAGGGTGGGTAGCACTTCTGCCTTTCAGCAGAAAGGTCCCTGCAGGAACCAAACATCTGGATTTTTTTTGTCTCAAAGCACATACCTAATTGAGGTTTCTGTTTATGTATTTGCACTGTTTGAATAATTACTAAGGAGTATAGGGGGCAGGAGTAGAATGACAGCACCTGGGGTTGAACACTCGCTCAGCAGTGAGTGTGTGTGATTACTAGGCAGGGAAGAGACTGACAGTAGCTGCCTGAGACTAGAGGTGATGTCTGAGCTTGTGCTGCCATGACTGAGGAGCTCTCATCACTGGTCCCCTGGAAATGAGCTGTACATTATGGATCACTAAGGGAGCTGCTAAAACAAAAATGGTGCAATGATGAATGGTGAAAATGGTTATTATTTAATTTTCAAGCTTCCCAGATCCATTTTACTTTGTGGTATAAACCCTGTAAAGCAAAAAAATTGGACTGTTTGTGTTTGCTCACAATATAACAGCCTAATTTTCTGCCATTAGTCATCCTCTTCCCATTCCCATCCAATGTAGGATAGAAGAGTGGACATATTCTCTGTCTGTGTACCTCTTAAATACCAATGTTCTGTTGCTGGAAATAAGAAGCCATGTATAGGTTCATACACGGCTAGGGCTGCCTTACCATAGTACCAGAAGATCTTTCCAATTTGGTTGCCGTGAACAAGGGTGCGATGCAGCACCAGAAACGCGTTGGATTTTAACCATTTATTTTTGTACCTATATGTGTGTGGTTATGTAAGCACTCAATAAATTTTTGCACTCTTTTTACCTGGAAGCGCTGGTCCCATTCAGGAAATTTTTTTTTCGCTTAACTCTTGTCTAAGAGGCTTGTGGTTGGAAGCCAGGGAGCCGTGCGCTACAAACCAGTGTGAAACAACGAGGAGTCTCAGGTGCAACTGATGGGCGTTTACCGGTGAGTGCCATTTATCCCTTACAAAGACTTATATTTATTTGCTCACAATATAACAGCCTAATTTTCTGCCATTAGTCACCCTCTTCCCATCCCATCCAATGTAGGATAGAAGAGTGGACATATTCTCGCGTGACCTCTTAAATACCAATTTTCTGTTGCTGGAAAAAAGAACCATGTATGGTTCATACACCAGGGCTCCCTTCCCATAGTACCAAAAGACTTTTCCAATTAAAAATGAGCCAAAAGGGGCCCAATAAAAGACCCTTTAAAAGCTTACTTTAGAGACAATCACTTGCTATGGGGTCAGTTTTTTCTAAAAATGCCTGGTGTCAAGGGATAACAAAGATTGCGCACAGTTAAATGAGACATGAATTCCCTCTGGGGCCCAAAGGACCCCCAACCCAACTCCTGAAAACCCTTTTGTAGGCTTCTTTTTTTTAAAGAGAGAACTAGCCATGGGTACCTTTACTATTATTTACATTTAAAATTTATGTACACAGGGGGTAATTTTGCAAAACTCACGCCCCCCCCTCCCTAAAAAAAAAAAAATTCCCTTAACCTAGATTTTGGGCTTAGGGTTCTATACGGTTTTTAAAAATGGAAAACTTTCTTTCCCCCAAATGCTCCAAACCCTCCCCGATCCCATCAGCCTACCTTTGGTCTGAAGTAACTCTCCTCCAGCCTGACGTCGCTTCAGGTCAACACCCCAAATTTTCCCGCAAAGCAAAAGGGATAGGGACTGAAGTAAGGCTTAAACCAAAGCACCGGGGACATAATGGAAAGTTACTTGAAAACCCTTCCCAAAGAAAAGCTCCAAAGAATTCGGGGCAGAGTTAGCATTAGGGATAGTGTTAGGGCTAGAGACCCCCCCGGGTGGGGGCCCCAAAAGTGGGCCACGGGAAAAAAAGGGTTTTTGGGCTGTTTTTTTAAGGGAAAGAGGGGAAAAAGAACAAAAGAAACACATGTGCATCTTTTACAGTAGCTTAAAGGGCCCAAAATCAACTTCACAAGGGGCCCCGAAAACGAATCCACGGGGGGGCCCCGGGTACCCCAGTCTGACACGGGACAGCCTGTGGCTCACGGGTTAACATTGTTGACCTCACACGGATGCGGATTCCCAGCAGGACATTTCTTCAACGAGTTTGTATTTTTCTTTTGTGTTTGTGAGGGTTCCCTCCTTGTCCTCTACTTTCCCCATCCCCCCAAAAAAAAAACCCACCTGTAAGGGTTATCGGAAATTTAAAACTAAAACTCTAATGGAACGGACCAATGTGAATAATGGTAATCTCTTTTAAAAGGGTTTTGCCAAAAGGACTTTCTTTCCTCTTAACTTCTCAAAAAGACTAGGAAAACCCAAAGGGGGAAAAAAAGAGGGGGGCTGAAACCAGCCAAAAAGCAGGGAAACGGTAAATGTTCACTGAAATAATTACATTAAAAACCAGGATTCTATATACAAAAAAACACGGGCTGATTCCTGCTTTTTTCCCCAAGTCCCTTGCCACCCTTCATGTTCCCTGTTTCAGAAAGAAGGTAACAAGCAAGTGCGGGCCCAAACAGCCCTGTCACTCTGGCGTACTAAGAAAATTTTAAGTAACAAAAGGGCATGAAAGGAAGGTGTACTCTCAGAGGCTTTACTTTTTGAAAACACATATATTTAGAAAATGATTAAATACCCCCTTTTGGGGGGATCCCACTCAACATTTCTCGGGCAAAACCCCTTAAGTAAATAATAACATAAATACGTATATGGGGATCAGAGAATTGGACAAAGTTTTGGATAACCATGAAATGAAAATATAAACCATTTGAGGGAAAAGATCCAGTATTTTCCCGTACCCAAGTCTATATAAACCAAAGGTGCCGATAAATGGGGCCATTGTCTAACCAACAAAAAGATCTTTGTGGCCACGAGCTCTGATTGATTGTAATGGGTAATCTTTAAAACTTTTGATGTCACAGAAAAGCCCGATAACACCTTTGCATTGCTGTTTTAAAATCGCGAAAGTGGTTGCTCAGTTCAACCCAGGACAAAAAACACAATTGATTTTTTCGGTGCAGTGAGAGATTCCGCTCATTTTAATAAAACCCCGTTTGCACCGCACCGACAGGTCACAAAATAATTTCATCCTGTCAACTTTAACTGCAATTTTCTGAAATTTTTGGTGTTATTTATGATGTGTAAACATTCCACTGATGCATCTAAAAAGTGTCCCACAAATTTGCAAGCGGGGGTGTTAGTTTTCTCTCTGTGATTCAAAACTATTCCTATGAACAACACATCACAATTCCGTAAGCACTTCATGTTTTTGTTAAGGAGGTTGCTTTTATTCTTGGGAAAAGGGCTAATTCTAGTAGCTAAGCAACTGGAAATATAGTTCATTTTACCACACAAAATAGGTTTATGGTGAAAACCCTATAAAAACCTGTCAGGATCTTTTTACCCCCTTTGAGTTAAGGAAAGGTCCACAAGGATGGTTGAATAAATAACTTTCCCCCATTGTATGTCAGGGCTATAGCTTGCTACATGGTCCAAAAAAGGTTCATAGAAAAATGCAGATTTATAGGGGTTTAAATTTTTTCTGATTTCATCCCAAATTTAAAAAGATACAACTGTGGGTGTGGCTTAGAAAATTGGTTTTTAGCAACAGAGTAGTGGGGGAGGGGTCCTGCTGCGACAAAACTAGAAATAAAAGATTTTAAGGGGGGAAAAAGGGGATTGACTCTTTTCCCCGGAACAGATTGATTATATTAAAGGGAAAACTAAAATATGAAAATACAGAAGAAATTTTTTGCAATAATAAAGAATAATTATATTTCTCAAACC